>CM038680.1:65320642-65590642 GCA_021605205.1 Aegilops longissima | reverse complement strand
ACCTACGTACCCTAAAACTTCCAGAACAGAGATTAGATCGGGAGTTCCGCCGCCGCAAGCCTCTAGAGCCACGAAAAACCAATCGGGACCCCTTTTCGGTACCCTGCCGGAGGGGGGATCCATCTCCGGTGGCCATCTTCATCATCCCGGCGCTATCCATGACGAGAAGGGAGTAGTTCACCCTCGGGGCTGAGGGTATGTACCAGTAGCTATGTGTTTGATCTCTCTCTCTCTCTCTCGTGTTCCTCTATGGCACGATCTTGATGTATCCCGAGCTTTGCTATTGTAGTTGGATCTTATGATGTTTCTCCCCCTCTACTCTGTTGTGATGAATTGAGTTTCCCCTTTGAAGTTATCTTATTGGATTGAGTCTTTTATGATAACACTTGATGTATGTCTTGGTGATCAACTTGCGGGTTTCGTGACATTGGGAACCTATGCATAGGGGTTGGCACACGTTTTCTTGATTCTTCGGTAGAAACTTTGGGGCACTCTTAGAAGTATTTTTATGTTGGTTGGATGAATCCGAGATTGTGTGATGCAAATCGTATAATCATGCCCACGGATACTTGAGGTGACAATGGAGTATCTAGGTGACATTAGGGTTTTGGTTGAATTGTATCTTAAGGTGTTATTCTAGTACGAACTCTTTTATAGATCGATCCGAAAGAATAACTTTGTGGTGGTTTCAGCACGACCATAATCTCTACGCTTGTTCTCCGCTATTAGTGTCTTTGGAGTGACTCTTTGTTGCATGTTGAGGGCTTGTCATATGTTCTATCTATGTTATTATTGTTGAGAGAACTTGCACTAGTGAAAGTATGAACCCTAGGCCTTGTTTCCTACCATTGCAATACCGTTTACGCTCACTTTTACCACTTGTTACCTTGCTGTTTTTATATTTTTCAGATTACAAATACCTATATCTACTATCCATATTGCACTTGTATCACCATCTCTTCGCCGAACTAGTGCACCTATACAATTTACCATTGTATTGGGTGTGTTGGGGACACAAGAGACTTTTTGTTATTTGGTTGCAGGGTTGTTTGAGAGAGACCATCTTCATCCTACGCCTCCTACGGATTGATAAACCTTAGGTCATCCACTTGAGGGAAATTTGCTACTGTCCTACAAACCTGTGCACTTGCAGGCCCAACAACGCCTACAAGAAGAAGGTTGTGTAGTAGACATCAAGCTCTTTTCTCGGCCGCTGTCGGGAGGCTAGGTAAGTGAAGGTATATCTTTAGATATTGCAATCAAATCTTTTTGTTTCTTGTTTTAGCACTAGTTAGTCTATAAAAGGAAACTACAAAAAAATGGAGTTAAGTTTGTCTCATACGCTTCACCTTTTTAATATCTTTCGTGAGTATGATGGAAAAGAAAATTGTGCCAAAGTGCTAGAAGAAGAATTACATAGAATGCTTGGCATAAAATATGTGAATGATGAGCATGATTGCAATGTTGTTAGTATGAATTCCTTGAATATCCATGATGCTAGTGATATGCAAAGCCACAAGCTTGGGGAAGCTATGTTTGATGAAGATGATATTTTTTGTCCCCCAAGCTTTGATGAGAAAATTTACTATGATGAAAGCATGCCTCCTATCTATGATGATTATTGTGATGACACATATGCTTTAAAGAATAATGATAACCATGAAACTTTTCATCTTGATCTTAATCTTCAATCACATGATAGTTATTTTGCTGAGTTTGCTCCCACTATTATTCATGAGAAGAATTTTGCTTATGTGGAGAGTAATAAATTTTCTATGCTAGTAGATCATGAAAAGAATGCTTTAGGTGCTTGTTATATTGTTGAATTCATTCATGATGGTACTGAAAATTATTATGAGGGAGGAACATATGCTTGTAGGAATTGCAATAATATCAAGTTTCCTCTCTATGTGCTTAAATTTTTGAAGCTATGCTTGTGTTACCCTCCTATGCTAGTTGATTATTGTTCCCATAAGTTGTTTGCTCACAAAATCCCTATGCATAGGAAGTGGGTTAGACTTAAATGTTCTAGTCATATTCTTCATGATGCTCTCTTTATTTTTCAATTCCTATCTTTTATGTGAGCATCATTGAAATCATAATGCCTAGCTAGGGGCGTTAAACGATAGCGCTTGTTGGGAGGCAACCCAATTTTATTTTAGTTTCTTGCTTTTTGGTGCTGTTTAGGAATAAATAATCCATCTAGATTATTTTTAGATGTGGTTTTATGTTTAATTAGTGTTTGTGCCAAATAGAACCTTTGGGAAGACTTGGGTGAAGTCTTTATGATCATGCTGTAAAAAACAGAAACTTCAGTGCTCACGAGATTAGCTAGAACTTTTTACTGGAGAGTGATATTTAGTTGATTCTTTTTGCAGATGATTACTAGACAAATTCCTCAGGTCCAACAATTTATTTTAGAATTGTTGGAGTTCCATAAGTATACGTTTGATACAGATTACTACAGACTATTCTGTTTTTGACAGATTCTGTTTTCATTGTGTTGTTTGCTTATTTTGATGAATATATGGCTAGTAAAATAGTTTACAAACCATAGAGAAGTTGGAATCCAGTAGGTTTTAAACCAATATAAATAAAGAATGAGTTCATTACAGTACCTTGAAGTGGTGTTTTGTTTTCTTTCGCTAACGGAGCTTACAAGTTTTCTGTTAAGTTTTGTGTTGTGAAGTTTTCAAGTTTTGGGTAAAGATTCGATGGACTATGGAATAAGGAGTTGCAAGAGCCTAAGCTTGGGGATTCCCAAGGAACCCCAAGGTAATATTCAAGGACAACTAAGAGCCTAAGCTTGGGGATGCTTATTTTGCTAGTTTACATGTTTCTGTTTGAAAACAGAAAGTTTACCGCTGTTGCAAAAATTCCTCAGAAAATTCAGAGAATGATATAATGTTGAAACTTTTTGCATATAAAGATCTGATAAATTTATTACAGTGGGAATTTTAGTTCATAATTTTTGGAGTCAGGGAAGTATTGATACGCTTGCATTCTTTACAAACTGTACTGTTTTGGCAGATTGCTCTTATGTTTGCATTGTTTGCATATGTTTGCTTGTTTAATGATTCTATTTGAGGATAGGAGTATTAAATATGCAGAGGCATTTAGTATTCAATGTTGAATAATAATGTTAGTGATTTGTTATAGTAGAAAATGATAAGGTTTTGCATTGGTTTATACTAACCTATCTCACGAGTTCTTGTTGAGTTTGTTGTGAATGAAGCTTTTGATAAAAAGAGAAAACATGATATGAGAGGAATTAAGGAGACACAAAAGTTCAAGCTTGGGGATTCCCAAGGCACCCCAAGATAATATTTCAAAGAAGTCTCAAGCATCTAAGCTTGGGATGCCCTGTAGGCATCCCACCTTTCTTCTTCAACAACTATCGGTTAGTATCGGTTGAGCCTAAGTTTTTGCTTCTTCACATGAGTTGTGCTATCCTTGCAATGTAGTTTTCTTTAGCTTTGCTTGCTGTTTGAATAAAGTATCAAGATCTGAAATAATTAAATGGGAGAGTCTTCACATAGGTGTATAATTATTCGACTACTCATTGATCTTCACTTATATCTTTCGGAGTAGTTTGTCATTTGCTCTAGTGCTTCACTTATATCTTTTAGAGCACAATGGTGGTTTTATTTTGAAGAAATATATGAACTCTCATGCTTCACTTATATTATTTTGAGAGTCTTAAATAGCATGGTAATTTTCTTAAATAATCCTAAATATGCTAAGCATACAAGATTTGTAAGAATTCTTATGAGTGTGTTGAATACTAAGAAAAGTTTGATACTTGATAATTGTTTTGAGATATGGAGGTAGTGATATTAAATTCATGCTAGTTGGGTGATTACGAATTTAAAGAATGCTTGTGTTGAAGTTAGCAAGTCCCGTAGCATGCACGTATGGTTAAAGTTGTGTAACAAATTTGAAACATGAAGTGTACCTGGCTTGTGCATCCTTATGAGTGGCGGTCGGGGACGAGCGATGGTCTTTTCCTACCAATCTATCCCCCTAGGAGCATGCACGTAGTACTTGATTTTTGATGACTTCTAAATTTTTGCAATAAGTATATGAGTTCTTTTGACTAATGTTGAGTCCATGGATTATACGCACTTTTACCTTTCCGCCTTTGCTAGCCTCTTCGGTACCGTGCATTGCCCTTTCTCACATTGAGAGTTGGTGCAAACTTCGCCGGTGCATCCAAACCCCGTGATACTCTTTTACACATAAACCTCCCTATATCTTCCTCAAAACAACCACCATACCTACCTATTATGGCATTTCCATAGCCATTCCGAGATATTATTGCCATGCAACTTCCACCATCATCATCATGACATACTTTACTTTTGTCATATTGCCATTGCATGATCATGTAGTTGACATCGTATTTGTGGCAAAGCCACCATGCATTATTTTTCATACATGTAACTCTTGATTCATTGCACCATCCCGGTACACCGCCGGAGGCATTCATATAGAGTCATACCTTGTTCTAGTTTTGAGTTGTAGTCCTCATGTTGTAATCAGTAGAAGTGTGATGATCATCATTATTAGAGCATCGCCCAAATAAAAAAAGGCCAAAAAAAAGAAAGGCCCAAAAAAAGGGGCAATGCTACTATCTCTTTTTCCACACTTGTGCTTCAAAGTAGCACCATGTTCTTCATGTAATGAGTCTCATATTTTGTGCTTCAAAGTAGCACCTCGTTCTTCATGTAGTGAGTCTCATATATTGTGCTTCAAAGTAGCACCATGTTTTTCATATAGTGAGTATCATAAGTTGTCTTTTTCATACTAGTGGGAATTTTTCATTATAGAACTTGGCTTGTATATTCCTACGACGGGCTTCCTCAAATGCCCTAGGTCTTCATGAGCAAGCAAGTTGGATGCACACCCACTAGTTTTCTTTTGTTGAGCATTCATAGCTCTAGTGCATCCGTTGCATGGCAATCCCTACTCCTCATGTTGACATCAATTGATGGGAATCTCCATAGCCCGTTGATTATCCTCGTCAATATGAGACTTTCTCCTTTTTTGTCTTCTCCACACAATCCCCATCATCATATTCTATTCCACCCATAGTGCTATATCCATGGCTCACGCTCATGTATTGCGTGAAGGTTGAAAAAGTTTGAGATTATTTAAGTATGAAACAATTGCTTGGCTTGTCATCGGGGGTATAGAAGTTGGGAACATCTTTGCGTGACGAAAATGAAGCATAGCCTAACTATATGATTTTGTAGAGATGAACTTTCTTTGGCCATGTTATTTTGAGATGACATAATTATTTTGATTAGTGTGCTTGAAGTATTATTATTTTTATGTCAATATGAAATTTTGTCTTGAATCTTTCGGATCTGAATATTCATATCACAATTAAGAAGATTTACATTGAAATTGTGCCAAAGTATCACTCCGCATCAAAAATTCTCTTTTTATCATTTACCTACTCGAGGACGAGCAGGAATTAAGCTTGGGGATGCCTGATACGTCTCCAACGTATCTATAATTTTTGATTGCTCCATGCTACTTTATCTATTGTTTTGGACTACAATGGGCTTTATTTTCCACTTTATATTATTTTTGGGAATAACCTATTAACCGGAGGCCCAGCCCAGAATTGCTGTTTTTTGCCTATTTAAGTGTTTCGAAGAAACGGAATATCAAACGGAGTCCAAACGGAATGAAACCTTCGAAAGTGATTTTCTGCTTGAACGTGATCCAGAGACTTGGACCCTACTCCAAGGAGTGCCGAGGCGGTCACGAGGTGGGGGCGCGCCCCCCCGGCGCGCCCCGCCTTGGGGCCCCGACGCTCCACCGACGTACTCCTTCCTCCTATATATACCTACGTACCCCCAACAGATCAGAACGGGTTGTAATCCTTATGTTGTAATCAATAGAAGTGTGATGATCATCATTATTAGAGCATTGCCCAAAAAAAAGAGAAAGGCCAAAAAAAAGAAAGGCCCAAAAAAATAAAAAAAATAAAAAAAATAAAAGAAATAAAAAGGGCAATGTTACTATCTCTTTTTCCACACTTGTGCTTCAAAGTAGCACCTTGTTCTTCATATAGTGAGTCTCATAAGTTGTCTTTTTCATACTAGTGGGAATTTTTCATTATAGAACTTGGCTTGTATATTCGTACGATGGGCTTCCTCAAAATGCCCTAGGTCTTCATGAGCAAGCAAGTTGGATGAACACCCACTAGTTTTCTTTTGTTGAGCATTCATATCTCTAGTGCATCTGTTGCATGGCAATCCCTACTCCTCATGTTGACATCAATTGATGGGCATCTCGATAGCCCGTCGATTATCCTCGTCAATATGAGACTTTCTCCTTTTTTGTCTTCTCCACACAATCCCCATCATCATATTCTATTCCACCCATAGTGCTATATCCATGGCTCACGCTCATGTATTGCGTGAAGGTTGAAAAAGTTTGAGATTATTTAAGTATGAAACAATTGCTTGGCTTGTCATCGGGGGTATAGAAGTTGGGAACATCTTTGTGTGACGAAAATGAAGCATAGCCTAACTATATGATTTTGTAGGGATGAACTTTCTTTTGCCATGCTATTTTGAGAAGACATGATTACTTTGATTAGTATGCTTGAAGTATTACTATTTCTTTTATCAATATGAACTTTTGTCTTGAATCTTTCGGATCTGAATATTCATATCACAAGTAAGAAGAATTACATTGAAATTATGCCAAAGTATCACTCCGCATCAAAATTCTTTTTATCATTTACCTACTCGAGGACGAAAGCAGAATTAAGCTTAGGGGATGCTTGATACGCCTCGAACGTATCTATAATTTTGATTGCTCCATGCTACTTTATCTACTGTTTTAGGCAATATTGGGCTTTATTATCCACTTTTATATTATTTTTGGGACTAACCTATTAACCGGAGGCCCAGCCCAGATTTGCTGTTTTATGCCTATTTCAGTGTTTCGAGGAAAAGGAATATCAGACGGAGTCAAAACGGAACGAAATCAACTGGAGAAGTTATTTTTGGTAGGAAACCCACCTGATGGACTTGGACCCCACGTCAGAAGATACGGGAGGTGCTCACGAGGGTGGGGGGCGCGCCCTCCCCCCCTGGGCGTGCACCCCTGCCTCGTGGGGCCCCCGTAGCTCCACCGACATTCTCCTTTCACCCATATATACCTACGTACCCTAAAACTTCCAGAACAGAGATTAGATCAGGAGTTCCGCCGCCGCAAGCCTCCAGAGCCACGAAAAACCAATTGGGACCCCTTTCCGGTACCCTGCCGGAGGGGGGATCCATCTCCAGTGGCCATCTTCATCATCCCGGCGCTATCCATGACGAGGAGGGAGTAGTTCACCCTCGGGGCTGAGGGTATGTACCAGTAGCTATGTGTTTGATCTCTCTCTCTCTCTCGTGTTCTCTCTCGTGTTCCTCTATGGCACGATCTTGATGTATCCCGAGCTTTGCTATTGTAGTTGGATCTTATGATGTTTCTCCGCCTCTACTCTCTTGTGATGAATTGAGTTTCCCCTTTGAAGTTATCTTATCGGATTGAGTCTTTTATGAGAACACTTGATGTATGTCTTGGTGATCAACTTGCAGGTTTCGTGACATTGGGAACCTATGCATAGGGGTTGGCACACGTTTTCTTGATTCTCCGGTAGAAACTTTGGGGCACTCTTAGAAGTACTTTTATGTTGGTTGGATGAATCTGAGATTGTGTGATGCAAATCGTATAATCATGCCCACGGATACTTGAGGTGACAATGGAGTATCTAGGTGACATTAGTGTTTTGGTTGATTTGTATCTTAAGGTGTTATTCTAGTACGAACTCTTTTATAGATCGATCCAAAAGAATAACTTTGTGGTGGTTTCGTACCCGACCATAATCTCTATGTTTGTTCTCCGCTATTAGTGTCTTTGGAGTGACTCTTTGTTGCATGTTGAGGGCTTGTCATATGTTCTATCTATGTTATTATTGTTGAGAGAACTTGCACTAGTGAAAGTATGAACCCTAGGCCTTGTTTCCTACCATTGCAATACCGTTTACGCTCACTTTTACCACTTGTTACCTTGCTGTTTTTATATTTTCAGATTACAAATACCTATATCTACTATCCATATTGCACTTGTATCACCATCTCTTCGCCGAACTAGTGCAACTTTACAATTTACCATTGTATTGGGTGTGTTGGGGACACAAGAGACTTTTTGTTATTTGGTTGCAGGGTTGTTTGAGAGAGACCATCTTCATCCTACTCCTACGGATTGATAAACCTTAGGTCATCCACTTGAGGGAAATTTGCTACTGTCCTACAAACCTGTGCACTTGCAGGCCTAACAACGTCTACAAGAAGAAGGTTGTGTAGTAGACATCACGCACTCGAGCTCCAGCGCCCAAGTCCGCACATCCCACCTCTACCTTCTCCAGCCATGTCCGAAGCGGGAGGCAAGTGGATGGTCTCCTCCGTCATAGAGGGACACATCAAGAAGCTGAGGGAGGCCGGATACTTGTCTAACGACATCGCAAGACCGGCTCCCAAACAAGGGGCAGCTCATCCCCACCCCCAGGCCCCATGAGAGGGTGGTGTTCCTCACCCATTTCCTCCGCAGACTAGGTTTCCCATTTCACTCGTTTGTCCGGGGGCTCATGTTCTACTACGGCCTGGATTTCCACGATCTGGCCCCGAACTTCGTCCTCAACATCTTGGCGTTTATTGTCGTGTGCGAGGCTTTCTTCCGCATCAAGCCCCACTTCGGCTTATGGCTGAAGACCTTCAATGTCAAGCCGAAGGTAGTGGGCGGCCAACAAGCGGAGTGCGGAGGCTCCATGGTGGGCAAGATGCCCAACGTTACATGGCTCGAGGGCTCCTTCGTGGAGACCATAAAGGGTGGCAATCGGGGTGGTTCTACATCACCGAGCCGCGTGACCCTGAATGGGCAGCGGCCCCCGAATTCCGATCTGGCATCCCCACACGGCTCACCTCCTGGAAAGAGAAGGGCCTGTCGTGGGGTAATTCGGAAGAGCGGACCGGACTCCAAACCTGCGTCCAAGACCTGATGGACAAAGAGGTTAAACTCGTCAACGTACATGTCATGCTCATCCGCCGGATCCTCCCGTGTCAACGACGGGCTTTTAACTTATGGGAGTTCAACCCGGCCCAGCACCAAACTCTGACCCGGCTCTTTGACACAACGCACGAGGATGCCTGGAAGGTGCTATTCAAGGGCGCCGAGGTTCCCCCTCCCATCACCGAGGATCGCGGATTCCGCGCAAAGCGCCAAGCCAGCGTAGTAAGCTTATTTTACCATTTACGGGATACTTGTTTTTCATAGTTTAACTCTATGCGGGATCTAAGCTCCTGTTCCTTTGACATGAATGGCAGAAGAAAACCGGATAGATCGACTGTCCGGCTCCCCGAAGATCCAGCAAACGCCCACTTGACGGGTTGCTGGTCCCGCACCTTACGTGGTGCCGAGAAGAAGGCCACGGAACTCGAAGAGTTCCGGCGCCGGTGGTGCCAGATTCATCGTCCGATGACTCCGAGGCGCACTCCTCCTCCGAAGACGAGGAGGAAGAAGAAGAAGCCTCTCCCCCTCCAGCTGGGCAAGGAATGAAAAGGAAGGCCGCCCCAACTGTGGGGCGGAGGGTCCAAGAAGGGAAGGACCCTTCCTCCGGACTACTCCACCAACGCCGACGACGGCGAAGAAGAGTGGCCGCCCAGGGCCAAGCCCCTGGCGAAATCATAAGTATCTGGATACCAGAGTAACTCATGGCGCTCCTTCATTGCACAGTACCTTCTGACGCCAAATATAATCATGCAGTCCGCCCAAGGCTGGGCTCGACGCTTCAACGAGCGGCTCCCTGGGTTCGTCGGATGTGAATAGCACTTCACTTCCGGCCGCCTCCTCTCCTCGCGTTGTGGATGATGCCGAGGTGGAGTCCCAAAAGGGGCCAAGCCAGGAGGAGGTGGTCCTGGAGGCGCCGCAAGGCAACCTCCCGGACTCCAGGCGAAAAGGGGATAAAACCCCAAAGGGCTCTAAGTCCGCCTCGGGCGGACTCCGCCCGAACCTTCTGGTTCCGAGTCCGCAAAGCGGCCCCCACTTAAGAAGGGCAAGTTTACGACGCCGGTGACCTCCGCCCAACCGAGGCACGGATATTTGCTGGAGGTGCTTAACGGCACCTCCATCGACAAAGAGCACAACACTACTATGAGTGTGGTGATCCGTAAGTTCATCCGCCAAGAGCGGGCTGACTGCTTCGTGCCAGCCTTCTAACAGGCTTTGAGGTATGTTTTTAAGATATGTAAGAATATTACCACATAGACAGTACCCCCTGATGCTCAGTTTGGTGTTCGGAAAGAAAAGCCGAACTGAGGATCAAAAAGATACACGCAGGAGTCCAACATAAGTATGTCAATATGGGAATGCAGGCTGTGCTGCTGACCTCTGCCGCACTGACTGCGGAGGTCAATGCATTGAAGCAGAGCCTCGAGTGGCCCGAAAACGAGCTCGGCCTTGCCAAGAAGCAGCTCGAGGACAAGGAAGGTAAGTAATACCTTATGTAAGTATATAAAAAAGATGTGGTTGCAAAAAATGACAGGACCAACATGAGTATTACAGGGTCCACAACCCAGGTGGCGACCCTGAAGGAATCGCTGTCCAAGGCCGAAGAAAATGCGGAGGTGGAGCGTACCCAGCGAGAGAAGCAGGAGGCGCGGGTGGCGGAGGTGCAGCAAGAGCTCCAGGCTCGTGGAAAAACACGAGAGTTTGAGCTTGACTCAAAGACTCGAGAGTCCGAGTCTGCCTCGGCGCTTGAGAGCGCCAAATCTGCCAAGGCCGAAGCCCAAAAAGCCCTCCAAGAAATTGAGGCGATGAAGAAGATAGCGGCGGGTAAGGCATTCTTTATGCAAAGCAAGCACGTGAAAGTGAATTACTTGTTACTTACCCGAGTCCGAGCTCTCCAGAGCATTCGCAGATCTTCCTCGAGTGTGTCCGATGCACCGCATTCTACCGAGCCAAGAGGGAGCTCGACGGAGAAAGTGTTCTGGTCTCAAGATATCTCGAGGCCGGACACCCGGTGTTTTGAGCGACCAGTGAAGCAGCTGGTCGAGCTCCATAAGGTGGCCGAACAGGCCATGAAGGGTCTCAGAGTCCGGCTGTGGCACAGGAAGCCATGCCTGGAGCTACTTGGGCTGGTAAGGCGGCTGGTGGATGCTGTGCAAGGCTTGAAGTCATCAACCGCTCCGTATGCATCGAAGGTGCCCGTAGGGCCCTTGCCCGTGCTAAAGTGCACTGGGGCAAGATGGACGCTGAGAAGCTTGTGACGGACGGACCACCGCTGGGCAAGGAGCATCGCAAGCCCGAGATGTATTATGAGGGCGTCCTGAAGGGTGCCCGCCTTATAGCGGATGAGTGCTCCAAAGATGTAATTTTTGAGTAAACTCGCATTTGTGATCACGTTTGGTGAAAACTTGTTCATATGCGCTAAAGCAACACTTTTGAATTTAAAATATTACCTTCAGGCGGCCGCTTATTAAAATTGAGAGATGGCGAGTCGTCGGCCGCCCCCATGCCATGAAAGTTGGGGTGTTCGTGATAAACTTGAGCGCTTTTTTCCCATTATTGGGTCCTTCGAGGAGGCGCCAACACAACGAACAAGGCAATCGGACTATAATGCTTGAACACTCTCACTTAGCCATAGAATTCTATAATTTTAAATTTCGCGAAGCCCCTAGTATTCGAAGACCGAGTTCGGGCGCTATCCACGCCTAGGCCGGACAAAGCCGACTCCTCGCCTAAGCAGCATAAGTCTTTAGGGACTCGAAAACCTCTCGAACAGCGACCAGCTCTCGCCCTATCATGACAGTCAGTTTTAGCTTTCTCCACTGAGGTGCTTAGCCCAGCTCAACCAGGGCACAATCGCAGTGGTTCTCCCAGTGCTACCTTAGCCGATATAACGGAACGTAAGGTACCAAAACATGGGAGCCGGGCAAACCCAACTATTGACCCAAGACATGATTCGGAGCCGATGCATATAATGCTATAAGTTCGGGGTGCCACACTTGTGAAAGTGTTCGGACTTATCACACCGTATTTTGGGGTACTTAAGCCCCTGGTGTATTTGGCCGTACCAAAGTGTGCGGGTGCAACATGTCATTAATGAACATATACAGATAAAAAAAAGGAATGCAATAATAGACAAAAGCTATGTATTGTTTATTCGAAAAGGCTGCGGTAAAAGCAGAACGATACAAATAGTGAGATAAGCAAGAGATGGGACTATTTGACATGTCCCCCTCCCGGGGCGAGCTGCAGGATGATATGTGAAACAAGTATATTGCTCGTTATAGAGACCACCTGGACACTCGACGTAGCTTTCTGCTTCCCTGGCTGTTGCATCGTGTGTTCGGCGATTCTACTACCGGACAGACCTTCCTAAGAGCGGAGTCCTGAAAGTAAGAAAAAAGGGAATGACAAAATCGGGAGCCCCTGGTGCGGTTGAGCCGCATTTTGGGCATGCCGTGGTCGTGCCCCTCCCCCTATGCCCATGGTATTTCCAGAGCATAGTTATGTACGCAGTAATCTTGGTTTCGCAGCTTCGCGAGGGCTGGGGTTGGGGCCGCATTGCTACGCTGCGTTCGGGCGTGCCAGCGGTCTTGTTGTAGGTTACTCCGGCGCGCTTGACGGTGTCCGGTCGCTTAATAGCCGGACTCGAGAATTGCCTTGAGAGGCTGCTTTGTACTTCCGCCATGAGTGCCGCCAGATGCTCCTCCGCTCGGAGAGAGCGCTCGTGTTTCCATTGACCGTAATGACTCGAGGGCCTGGCTTCTTGAGCTTGAGGTATGCGAAAGCGGCACCACATTGAACTTTGCAATGCGGTTCGTCCGAGCAAGGCGAGATAGCCACTCGCGAACGGGACTATGTCAAGATTAACTCCTCGCTCGAAATTATCCGAGGATCCAAGACCACTTCAAGTGTAACTGAGCCTGTACCGTTGGCCTCTACACCTGGTATGACGCCTTTAAAGGTCATCTTTGTGGGTTTAATCCTCAAGGGATCTATGCCCACTTTTCGCACTATATCCTGATAAAGCAGGTTCAGGCTGCTGCCGCCATCCATAAGGACTCGTGAGGTGAAATCCACAATGATTGGGTCTAGAACCAATGCGCGAATCCGCCATGGCGGATGCTAGTGGGGTGGTCCTTCGATCAAAAGTTATCGGGCAGGAGGACCATGGGTTGAACTTTGGGGCGATGGCTCCAACGCATATACGCCCCTCGAGTGCACGCTCCGCCCCTTTTGGGTATGTGGGTTGCGATATCATGTTCACCGTCCGCACTTGTGGGGGGAAGCCCTTCTGTCCCCTATTGTTCGGCGGCCGGGGCTCCTCCTCGTCATCGCTATGCAGCCCCTTGTCATTGTTTTCAGCGTTTAACTTGCCTACCTGCTTGAACACCCAACAATCCCTGTTGGTGTGGTTGGCTGGTTTTTCGGGGGTGCCGTGTATCTGGCACGAGCGATCGAGTATTCGGTCCAAATTGGACGGGCTCGGAGTATTTCTTTTGAATGGCTTTTTCCGCGACCGGGTTTAGAGCCTCGAATCCGCATTAATCGCTGTATCCTCAAGATTATCGCCGCACGCGGCGCTTTTGCTTGTTGCGACGCGACTTGCCAATGCTGTCCTAGGGCTCTTGGTCATGTTATTACTACGAGCTAGCCAACTATCTTCTCCCGCGCAAAAGCGGGTCATGAGTGTTGTGAGGGCTGCCATGGATTTCGACTTTTCCTGTCCTAGGTGCCGGGCAAGCCACTCGTCACGGATGTTATGCTTGAAGGCTGTAAGGGCCTCTGCGTCCGGACAGTCGACTATTTGATTTTTCTTGGTTAGGAACCATGTCCGTAATTGTCCGCCGATTCCTCCGCTGCTGAATTATGTGACTTAGGTCATCGGCGCCCGGTGGTCGCACATAGGTTCCTGGAAGTTGTCGAGGAATGCGGCTTCCGTGTCCTCCCAACAACCAATTGATTCTCGCGGCAAGCTGTTAAGCCAATGCCGAGCTGGTCCTTTAAGCTTGAGTGGGAGGTATTTGATGGCGTAGATCATCGCCGCAGGCCATGTGGATATGAAGGAGATAATCCTCGATCCATACCGCCGGATCTGTTGTGCCATCGTATGATTCGATGTTTACGGGTTTGAAACCCTCGGGATTTGATGATCCATTACTTCATCCGTGAAGCATAGTGGGTGTCTGGCGCCTCAGATAATATATCACGACGTAGCTCAAATGAGCTTTGTTCATCAGAAATCGCCCGGCCGGATTTACCATATCCGCATGACGGTTATCGCCACGTGTCGTATGCGCCCACTCGATCCATAGATCGATCTTGTTTGCCTTGCCCCGTCCTCCAATATATCTCGCAGGTCCGGCGATTTCCCGTGCCTTGGTATTCTTTGAGCGACGCCGGGGTGCGGCTTGAGTGGAGGGCCGAGAGGCCTCTCTGTCCCGGCCACGAGGTGGCCGGTCGACTGCATCATGCTTTGGTGATGTAGGTCTGGGTGCTTCCTCCTCTAATCGGGATAGCAGCCTGCATTTTGGGTAGCTCTTGGAGGGGCGCTCGAGTTCAGATTTTCAGCCGCAAGGACATCACCATCCGTCGGCTAGCAAGTCTTGGTCAGCTCTAAGTTGTTGCTGTTTTTTCTTGAGGCTGCTCGCCGTGGCTATAAGCCTGCGCTTGAAACGCCTTGTTCGACGGGATCCTCAAGCACGACAAATTGCTCGTCGCCGAGGCTTGCCTCGCCTTCGGAGGGAGGCATGTAATTATCGCCCTCTACCTCTCTCGCCGCTCTCTCATGAGGGCTGGCTTCTCCATCCTCCCGTGCTGAATCCTCGCCGAGGGGTTGTCTTCGCACCGTCTGGGTGTTATTATCTCCCGTGCGGAATCGCTGCTTTTGATTTGGCGGATGAGCGGCGCCCCGACGCCGCGCTTAGTCTTCTTCTTGAGGGGTCATCCTCCGTTGTTCCATCGCCGCTCCTTCTTTTGGGGTATCCACCATGTATATGTCATACGATTTAGGTGGCCTTCCAAAGCCCTCAGGCGCTGGTTCTGGTCGCCTCTCTGCATCGGCGCCCATACCGCCGATGTCTTGAGTCAAGTCGAGCATGTCGGTTAATCATCGATGGTGGCTACGGCGGGTGGTGGGTAGGCTTTGAATTTCTTCGCCGTCCGCATCCCAACCTTGCTGACCATAGTCCGCCAGGCTCTCCGATAAAGAGAGAGACTTTAGTGAATTCAGAATGTCGCCGAAAGGCGAAAAGCCGAAAGATGTCCGCGGGCGGCGAACTCCATGATCGGCGCCAATCGGATTCGATTGGCGGGCGCGAAGGTTCGGAGTCCGGAGAGGAGTCCGCACCTTGAGTCACGAAGCCGCGCAAAGGACAGGTATGGTGTTCGCCCGATCACCGAGAGATTGTAGCTCCCGAGGCGGTGTCCAGCCACCCGCCCTGATTGGCGCGATCGGCCCGAGCTAAGGGTCGGAGCGACATCGGTGCGGCCTCCGTGGCAATCGCTCGCGACAGAGCTAGATCATGCCCATCGTGATAGTGCGGCGTGTTATTGCGGCTCAACTCCGTCAAGATCAAGTCTCCGCGGATGTCGGCCGTAGTTCAAACTTCCAAATCTGACTCGATGGCGGGGCGAGCTTTCGATCTGCTCCAGATGGCTGCTTAATTGCCCGCAGTGCAAAGCCGCCGATACGAAGATCTGTCCGGGAGAAAAGTCTCGCCTCGACCGCATCGTTGTTGACGATCGGAGGATCCATCGGGCCTAAAGATGACGACACGCAGGAACTCTCAATGAAAGCACCAATGTCGGTGTCAAACCGCGGATCTCGGGTAGGGGGTCCCGAACTGTGCGTCTAGGCGGATGGCAACAGGAGACAAGGGACATGATGTTTTTACCCAGGTTCGGGCCCTCTCGATGGAGGTAAAAACCCTACTCCTGCTTTATTAATATTGATGATATGGGTAGTACAAGAGTAGATCTACCACGAGATCAGAGAGGCTAAACCCTAGAAGCTAGCCTATGGTATGATTGTTGTTTGTCCTACGGACTAAAACCCTCCGGTTTATATAGACACCGGAGAGGGTTAGGGTTACACAGAGTCGGTTACAATGGGAGGAGATCTACATATCCGTATCGCCAAGCTTGCCTTCCACGCCAAGGAAAGTCCCAAACGGACACGGGACGAAGTCTTCAATCTTGTCTCTTCATAGTCCAGGAGTCCGGCCAAAGGTTATAGTCCGGCCATCCGGACACCCCCTAATCCAGGACTCCCTCACTCTTCCAATACGAAGTTTAGCTATTTTGGAGACTCTTCCATTCTGCAGTACCTGCCGGCTCTGATCAACATACCATTCATATTTTCTAATTAAATGCGTGTTCAACCTCAGTACCCTCAGCACCCTTGCTCTAGCAAGAAAGAACCTGGCGAGTGTAATCTCCGGTAAAGTCCCTCGGTAGGAGTTCAAAGTAATATTTGAGAGATGCAGATCCAGGCATTCGATGTCATTGTCGTTATAAACATTATCCACCTCTGGGCCTATTATTATCTGCAAAAGAAGAGAATGTGTTAGTGCCTACATGCAGTTTTGAACACTACTACACGCCTATTTGGTTTGCAGGATTTGCCAAATGCACCAACATGCCACATCTTCAATCTGACATGATAAACATGGGCTTTTTTTTGAAAAGGAGGTTATCCCCCGGCCTAACATGGGCATTTGATTAAAATCTAGAAAAAATGTAGCCTTCTTCACAAGAGGTTGGATTGGATGAAAAAATCCCTAAGAAAACTGGTACAGATGAATCCAAAGGAGAAATTCTTATGGATTGTAACCATATGAATCAAGCAACCAATACATTCAGTGCTTGATCGGTTGAATTGAGAAGAGGTCTGACTACATTAACCGCGTTAAGCTAACGCTTCCGCTTTTGGTCTACGAGGGTACGTGGACACACCCTCCCCCTCTCGTTTCTATGCATCTCCTAGATAGATCTTGCGTGAGCGTAGGAATTTTTTTGAAATTGCATGCTACGTTTTCCAATAGTGGTATCAGAGCAAAGTCTATGCGTAGTTGATATGCATGAGTAGAACACAAAGAGTTGTGGGCGGTGATCGTCATACTGCTTACCACCAATGTCTTCTTTTGATTCGTCGGTATTGTTGGATGAAGCGGCCCAGACCAACCTTACAGGACCGCGTTCATGAGACCGGTTCCACCGACAGACATGCAACTAGTTTTGCATAAAGGTTGCTGGCGGGTGTCTGTTTCTCCAACTTTAGTTGAATCGAATTTGACTGCGGCCGGTCCTTGTGAAGGTTAAAACAACAAACTTGATAAATCACCGTTGTGGTTTTTGTGCCGTAGGTATGTACAGTAAATGCTAGAAGCCCGTAGCAGCCACATGCAACAAACAAAGTAGAGGACATCTAACTTGTTTTTACAGGGCATGTTGTGATATGATATGGTCAAGACATGATGACATATAAGTTGTTGTATGAGATGATCATGTTTTGTAGAAGTTATCGGCAACTGGCAGGAGCCATATGGTTGTCGGGTTAAACTTGACGAGCCTAGCATATACAGATATGCCCTCGGAACACTAGAGACCGAAAGGTCGAACGTGAATCATATACTAGATATGATCAACATAGAGATGTTCACCATTGATGACTACTCCATCTCACGTGATGGTCGGACATGGTTTAGTTGATTTGGATCACGTATCATCTAGATGAATAGAGGGATGTCTATCTAAGTGGGAGTTCTTAAGTAATATGATTAATTTAACCTAATTTATCATGAACTTAGTCCTGATAGTTTTTTTTCATATCTATGTTGTAGATCAATGTGCTGTGTTACCGTTCCCTTGAATTTTAATGCGTTCCTAGAGAAAGCTAAGTTGAAAGATGATGGTAGCAACTACATGGACTGGGTCCATAACTTGAGGATTATCCTCATTGCTGCATAGAATAATTATGTCCTTGATGTACCGCTAGGTGTACCACCTACCCCAGCAACTGCAGACATTGTGAATGCCTGGCAGTCGCATGTTGATGACTACTCGTTAGTTTAGTATGCCATGCTTTACGGCTTAGAATCGGGACTTCAAAGACGCTTTGAACGTCATGGACCATATGAGATGTTCCAGGAGTTGAAGTTAATATTTCAAGCAAATGCCCGAGTTGAGAGATATGAAGTCTCCAACAAGTTCTATAGCAACAAGATGAAGGAGAATAGTTCTGTTAGTGAGCACATACTCAGAATGTCTGGGTACTATAATCACTTGACTCAGCTGGGAGTTAATCTTTCAGATGATTGTGTCATTGACAGAGTTCTTCAATCACTGCCACCAAGCTACAAAGGCATCGTGATGAAGTATAATATGCAAGGGATGGAAAAGACTATTCCCGAGCTCTTCATGATGCTAAAGGCCGTGGAGGTAGAAATAAAAAAGGAGCATGAAGGGTTGATGCATGATTATTGTCATTGAAGCCTGGTTCAGGGGCTACTGAGGGAATCCTCGATTAGGGGGTCCTCGGACAGCCGGACTATATACTTATGCCGAACTGTTGGACTATGAAGATACAAGATTGAAGACTTCGTCCCGTGTCCGGGTGGGACTCTCCTTTGCGTGGAAGGCAAGCTTGGCAATTCGGATATGTTGATTCCCTTCTCTCAGAATCCCACTGTGTAACCCTAGGCCCTCCGATGTCTATATAAACCGGAGGGTTTAGTCCGTAGGACAACAACAATCAGAATCATAGGCTAGCTTCTAGGGTTTAGCCTCTATGATCTCGTGGTAGATCAACTCTTGTAATACTCATATCATCAAGATCAATCAAGCAGGAAGTAGGGTATTACCTCCATAGAGAGGGTCCGAACCTGCGTAAACATTGTGTCCCCCGCCTCCTGTTACCATTAGCCTTAGACGCACAGTTCGGGACCCCCTACCCGAGATCCGCCGGTTTTGACACCGACATTGGTGCTTTCACTGAGAGTTACACTGTGTCGATGGCTCCTTCAATCGCCTATAGCGATGTGGTCAAGGGTGAGGTTTTCCTCCCCAGACAGATCTTCGTATTCGGCGGCTTCGCACTACGGGCCAACTCGCTTGGCCATCTGGAGCAGATCGATAGCTATGCCCCTGGCCATCAGGTCAGATTTGATGAACTACACTACCGACATCCGCGGAGACTTGATCTTCAACGGATTCGAGCCCATGACAGTTGCGCCCAACAGTCGCGATGAGCATGACTTAGATCTGCCATCAGACACTATTCAGGAGATCACACCTGCAGCTGCCCAGGCTTTAAATCCGGAGCAGATCGTGCCATCCGAGGACGGGTGGATGGACCCCGCCACGGAGGCCAGACACTCAGCGGCGATGTAGCCGAACATAGATCTCACTTTCAAGGAGGTTTGTGTCGTCGGACCCTCGGACTCGTCTCCAGCCATAGGATCCGAACCGCGTACATCCGTGCGCATGGGACCTAGCTGGGCACCGATCATGGAGTTAGCTCCGCGGATGTCTTCCAGCACTCGCCCTTGGACGACGTGCTAAACTCATTAAAATCTCTTCCCTGTCAGGAGACTCTTGGCCGAACTATGTCCGGCTTGAGTGGGAAGCGGACGACGAAGGAATTCGTTTCCCATCCACCACCCACTTAATAGCCACTGTCGATGACTTAACCGACACGCTTGATTTCGACTCCGAAGACATCAACGACACAGAAGATGATGCCGGAGAAAAACGGGAACCACCGCCCACAGGGCGCTAGAGAGCCACCTCATCATATGATATATATATGGTGGACACACCCAAACAAAGCAATGGCGACGATGCAACGGAGGCTAATCCCATCGAGAAGCAAACAAAGCGCCGACGTCAGCGGCGCCGCTCCAAAGCCCGCCATAGCAAAAACAGCGATACCGGCACAAAAAAGAATAATAGCCCGGACGACGCTAAAGACGACCCTATTGTCGATGTCAAAACCGGCGGATCTCGGGTAGGGGGTCCCGATCTGTGCGTCAAGGCTGATGGTAACAAGAAGTAAGGGACACAGATGTTTACCTAGGTTCACTCCCTCTCGATGGAGGTAAAACCCTACTTCCTGCTTGATTATTATTGATGATATGGGTAGTACAAGAGTAGATCTACCACGAGATCGTAGAGGCTAAACCCTAAGAGCTAGCCTATGATGGTATGATTGTAATTGTGATCGCCCTTCTAAGGACCAACCTCTCCGGTTTATATAGACATCGGAGAGGGCTAGGGTTTACATGGAGTCAGTTACAAGGAAGGAAATATAATATCCGGATCGCCAAGCTTGCCTTCCATGCCAAGGAAAGTCCCATCCGGACACGAGCCGAAGTCTTGTGTCTTGTGTCTTCACGTTTCAATAGTCCGGACGTTGCACACAGTCCGGCTGTCCGGATACCCCCTAATCCAGACTCCTCAAGAGTCTCCCTAACCAGGCTTCAATGACGATGAGTCCGGCGCGCAGTCTTGTCTTCGACATTGCAGGGCGGGTTCCTCCTCCGAATACTCCAAGGTAATTTTCAAACACTTAAACCGTGTCCGGATCCAGAAGATGATCTTCAGATGCCACCGTAGAGAGAATAATGTTTCACAAATGCAATCACGACAACTTTTTAGGCAACGCGACGTGTCACTATGGTCAAGTTATTATTCTAACCGCCTTTCCACAACCAGCCATAGCGCATATTGCGAGGCGGTTTCCTTGACACGTCTTGTCAAAGCAGAGATCGTGCCCCCTCATTACGGGATTCTCATCAATACAGGTACAGGTAATCCCACCACACCATTAATCGTGGCGCTTGGGCAGCAAGCGATTTCCAAAGGGCAAACGGGGAGGCGCGCCGCTTTCGTCGCCCTCTATAAAGGGATAAGATTTCCTCATTTTTACCCACGCCCCCTTCCTTCTCTGCCCATTCTTGCCCCCTCGAGCTCCAGCGCCCAAGCCCAAGTCTCCTCCGCACAGCTAAACATGTCCAGAGCAGGAGGCAAGTGGGTGGCTTCCACCGCCGAGGAGAAGCACATCACAATCTTCTTGGCGTCGGACACTTGGTCATGAGATATAGCGCACGGCTATCAGATACTGGGCAGGTCGTTCAACCCCGTGACCCCACAAGAGAGTCGTGTTCGCCGCCCACTTCATCCGTGGATCGATTTACCCATCCATTCGCCTCATGGGCTCATATTCTAGTATGGGCTAGATTTCCATGATCTAGCCCCAATTTCATCCTCAACATCTCATCATTCATCGTCAGATATAGGCCTTTCTCCGCATCCGCCTCATTTCGCCTATGGCTGCAAACCTTTGCGTGAAGTCAAGGTGGTAAGCGCCGCAAGCGGAGTGCGGAGGAGCCATGGTGGGCAAGATGCCTAACGTCACCTGGCTGGACGGTTCCTTCACAGAAACCGTAAAAGGATGGCAATTGGGGTGGTTCTACATCACCGAGCCGCGCGGCGCCAGCTGGGCAGCAGCCCCCGAGTTCCGATCCGGAACCCCTATGCGGCTGACCTCCTGGGAAAAGAAGGGACTATCCTGGGGTGACTCCACGGAGCTGGCCGGACTCCAGACGTGCATCAAAAGCATGAAGGACAAGAACATCAAGCTTGTCAACGTGATCCAGGTCATGCTCGTTCGCCAGATCCTGCCCTGCCAAATGCGGGCAGTTAATCCGTGGGAGTTCGTCCCGGCTGAACACCAGACGCTCCGGGAGCTCTACGGCATGACACACGAGGGCGCATGGAAAGTGCTGTTCAAGGCCTCCGAAGTACCTCCTCCCACATCCGAGGACTGCGGGCTTCATGCCACGCGGGCTCCTAGCCAGGTGAGTTCTCAGACTACCACCGGACCCAGTTTTTCCCAATATATCCACGGGAGTCCCCTAAGTAATCATGCATACTGGCTTCAGGACTATGTGGAGACAGCAGAGCAGGTCTACTGTCCGGGTCCGCTGCCAGAAGACCCAACGGATGCTCTCTTGACGGAGATGCTGGTCCCGGCACCGTACAAGGTGCCGGAGAAGAAGGTCGAGAAGAAGGCCCCGGGGACCCGAAAGGGTCTCCGGCGTAAGGTTGTGCCAGAAGCCTCGTCCGAGGATGAAAAGGCAGACTCCTCCCACGAAGGGGAGGAGGAAGAAGAAGAAGCTCCATCCGGAAAGGATGAGGAGCCAGGTGAAGCGGGCCGGGGGGCCAGAAAAGGCCCTCGGCGCAAGGCCATTATACCCCTGTCGTCTGATGACAACGAGACAGATTCCTCCCGCAGAGGCGGGGGGAGTCAGGAAGAAATTCCGCCTCCCCGCACCAGGGGGGAGAAGAAGAGGAAAGCCGCCCCAGAGGGGGAGGCTGGGACGTCCAAGAAGGGGAAAACATCCCTTCCGGACTACTCCACCACGGCCGCTCACAGCGATGAGGGGTGGCTGCCCCGGGGGAAGCCCCCGGCGCGATCCTAAGTGTCCGCACTCTATCATGGTTTTCACTACATAATTGTTTAATAACGCCAAATATTGACGCAGTCCGGCCCGGACTCATCCGGCGGTGTCGTCTTTGGATGGGTCTCTGAGTTCGTCGGAGATGAACTCACTCCCGACGGCCACCACTCCTCAGCCTGCGGATGACACAGAGGTGTTGTCCCGCAGGCTCCCCGAACAGGGGGAGGTGACCCTGGAGACGCCCCAAGGCGGAACCCCGAACGTCGGACATGCAGGGTTCAAGATTCCCGCAGATCGCGTCAATGAGAGCCGCAACAAGGCGGACTCTCGATCGAACACTGTTCCAGAACCTCCGACGGTTCCGGACTTAGGCGGGCAGCCCCTCGTTAGGGAGGGCGAGCCGCCCGTGCTGAGGACTTCCGTCGCATCAACGGCGCCGGATAGCCTGGTGGAAGCGCTTCGAGGCGCTTCCATGGAAGAAGAGCACTGTACTCTTATGAGTGCGGTGATTCAAAAGGTTCTGTCCGCCAAAAGCAGATTGACAGAAGCCTGCACAAGCCTCCTGACGGGCTTTGAGGTAAGTAAAAAATGTATGAGATTATCACCCGATAGGTAGTAGCCCCTGATACTTTGTTTGGCGTTCGGAAGGAAAAGCCAAACGGAGGGTCAATTATAATCTGCAGGAGTCTAATAATAAGCATTGTTGTGAATAAGCGAGGTGTCTGTGCTGCTTGTCGCTGCGCCTGCATCGCCAAGGTTGCCGAACTAAAGTGGGACCTGGGGCAGGCGCATGGAGAGCTCAGCCTCACGAAGAGGCAGCTCGAGGAGAATGAAGGTAAGTGGTTCCCCGTTTGTATGTGTATTTAAAGATAAGCAAAAATGTGTCAATCTAACGCCAAAGCGCCATGATCAGGTAACAGCGCCACCACTGAAGTGGCGCCCTCAAGGAAGCGCTGTCCGAGGTCAAAAAGCGGCCTTGGAATGCAAGGAGCGAAAAGCAAAGTGCTAGAGTGGGCGAGGTACAGCAGAGCTCCAGGACCTCGGCAAGAAGTTCGAGTCCATGAAGGCGAAAAGAGGCCGAGCCAGGAGGCCCTTGAGAGTGTAAGAGACACCAAGGCCGAGGCCGAGAAGGCAGAGCGGGAAATCCAGGAGGCCAAAAAGATAGCAGCGGTAAGAAGTTCTTTATGCAAAGCAAACATGTGGAGGAGGCGTTTCTTTTACTTACTCGGATTCGGAGCTCTCGTGGGCATTCATAGATCTGCCACACAACGATCTCGGGACGCCAAGCAGAAGTTCTACCGTGCCTGGGAGGGGAGCTCAACGGAGAAGTTGTTCGTCCCAAAGATGTCAGCCGAACACCTAACGCTCGAGTGACCAATCAAGCAGTTGGTCGAACTCCACAGGCGGCCAAGTGGCTATGAAAGATTTCATAGTCCGGATGTGGCCTGGTGAGCTCCTGCCCACTAGCTACTTCGGCCTGATCAAGCGGATGGTGGATCCCTATCCGCGGCTTGAGGTAATCAAGCGATCTGTTTGCATTGAGGGTGCCCGCCGGGCCCTTGCCCGCGTCAAGGTGCATTGGGGCAAGCTGGATGCGGAGAAGCTGGTCAAGGACGGGCCACCGGAGGGCAAGGCGCATCGCCATCCTGAAATGTACTATGATGGCGTGATGAAGGGTGCTCGTCTCGTCGCCGATGAGTGTACCAAGGTCGCCATATTTGAATAAATTCATGTCTGTCGTGTTTGTAATTAAAGACGAAGTTACTTGCGCTATGTAGCGCTTTTGTTATTTAAAATATTACCTTCTGTGCGGCTGTTTAAAAAATCTTGAAAGTAGGCTACCGTCGGCTTCCGCCCAGCTGACTAGCACTGGGTGTTCAGGAAAACCCGGACACTCTTTACCCAAATGTTTGGTCCCTTAAGGAGGTGTCCAACAGAGCGAACCGTGCAATCAGACTATGCAGCTTTATAACTTTCACTTAGCCATGGAAGTCTACAATTTTAAATTTCGTGAAGCCCCAGAACTGAAGATCAAATCGGGGCGCTATACACGCCTAGATCGGACGAAGCCGATTTATCGCCTAAAGCGGAAAATCTTTAAGGATTTTAGAACCTCTCGAACAACGACCAGCTCTCACCACATCATGCCGGTCAATTTTCGGCTTTCTCTACTGAGGTGCTCGTCCGGAAGAACCGGGACACAATCGCAGTAGTTCTCCTTGCGCTACCTTAGCCAATATAACGGAATGTAAGGCACCAAAACAAGGGAGCCGGGCTATCCCAACTGTAGACCCAAGACACGATTTGGAGCTGATGCATATAGTGCTATAAGTTCGGGGTGCCGCACTATTGAAAGTGTTCGGACTTTTAGTTGCCATATAGCGGGGCGCCATAAGAAGCCCCTGGCAAACCGGCCGTACCAAGGTGTACGGATGCAATATCAAATAAACATTTATAAGAGAAAAATGCTCAGATAAGAATAATAAGTCGACGCTATGTATAATCTCACATTGATGAAAAATATGTTTAAGCCGTGATATTTACAATGGATGCGTTAAGCAGAGATAAAATAGGACTATTTGACATGTCCTATCCAGGGGCAAGCTGTGTTCGGATAGATATAGCAGGTATAATGATCGTAAATAGACTCCACCTGTGTATTTCCTTCTGTGCACAACGTCTGTTGCCTCCGTGGATGTCTCTTCCCTATAAGTCCGACAATTCGGCTTTTGAGGATGCTGCACCAACGCGGTGTCCTGAAAGGTAAGAGGGAAAGAGTATCAAAGTATTTGGTGGTTACCCGCAGAATTGATTGAGTCGTTGATGCGCCTCCGCCTATGCCCATGGTATTTTAAGTGCGTAATTGTGTGCACGTGGCACGAACGCTGCTTTTATGGGGCTTAAGCGGAGGCCGGACTGCTAGTCGCGCTTGGCGTGCCTGATTATCCTGCTATGGGTGCTCCGGACTCGCTTGAATGTGCTCAAGTTGTTGTCGCTGGATTGGTTTGTCGGAGAAGGTCAGATTGTACTTCCGCCGCAAGGGCTGCGATGTTCTTCTGCTCATAGGGAGCGCATCCATGTTTCCGCTTCACCGCTATGACCCTGCGGGTCCTCGACATCTTGAGCTTGAGATATGCATAGTGTGGTATCGCATTGAATCGGGCGAATGCAGTTCGTCCGAGCAATGCATGGTAACCATCATGAAAGGGACGATGTCGAAGATTAACTCTTCACTTCGAAGTTGTTCGAGATCCAAGATCACTTCCATGTTATAGAGCCCGCATAGCCGGGCCTCTACTCCGGGAATTACACCTTTAAAGGTGGTTTTAGTGGGCTTGATCCTTGAAGGGTCAATGCCCATTTTGCACATCGTGTCCCGATAAAGCAGGTTCAGTCGCTGCCGTCGTCCCATAAGGACGCTGCGAGGTGGAATCCGTCAATAATTGAGTCTAGGACCAATGCGGCCGAGCCGCCGTGACGGATGCTAGTAGGGTGATCCCTACGATCAAAGGTGATCGGGCAAGCTGACCAAGGGTTGAATTTGGGGGCGACTTGCTCCATCGCATAGACGTCCCTTAGTGCCCGCTTCCGTTCCCGCTTGGGAATGTGCGTGGCGTAGATCATGTTGACCGTTTTCACCTGGGGGGGGGGGATTTCTTCTGTCCCCCCGTGTTCGGACGTCTGGGATCCTCGTCATCGTCGCTGCGCAGCCCCTTGTCCTTGTCTTCGGCGTTTATCTTGTCGGCCTGTTTGAATACCTGTTGGCTGGCTTGTCCGATGTGCCATGAATTTGGCACGAGCGCCCAAAGATGCAGTCCGCATCGACGGTCCTCGATTATTTCTTTTGAACGGATTCTTTCGCTGACCGGCTTGATCCACCGAATCCGCGCGTTGACTGTCGTGTCTTGATCTTTGCCGCCGTTGTTCCGTCGCTTATGTCTGTTACGCCGTGGCTTGCCGTTATTGTCGCGGCCATCCGAATTGCCAGACTATTGCGTAGTGCTGCTGCGGGCCAACCAACTGTCCTCGCCTGGGCAAAAGCGGGTCATTAGTGTAGTGAGAGCTGCCATGGACTTGGGTTTTTCCTAGCCAAGGTGTCCTCCTCCGGGTATTCGTCCGTTTCCTGTTCATCTGGGCTGACCTGCTCATCCTCCTGTTCGGCCTGCTCGAAGGCGGGCTGATCGGGACTGTATTCTTCTTCGGCACCATTTGGATTGTTTTCATCTCCTGGGCCGGTGTTGGTGTGGCGGGGCTTGGAGTGGCGCCGACGACGCCCATTCTTTGCTTTTTTCCTTGAGGTTTTATCCTCCATTGCCTCATCGCCATTTGTTTCCTTCGGGGTGTCCACCATATATATGTCATAGGAAGAGGTGGCTTTCCACCGCCCAGTGAGCGGTGGTTCGTGTTCTTCTCCTGCATCGTCGTCCATACCGTCGATGTCTTCGGAGTCGAAGTTTAATACCTGGTTAAATCGTCAACCGTGGCAATAAAGTGGGTGGTGGGTGGGCAACGAATTTCCTCGTCGCCTGCCTCCCACTCGAGCCGGACATAGTTCGGTGAAGAGCCTCCTGACAAAGAGAGAGACTTTAATGAGTCCAGCATGTCACCAAAGGGAGAGTGCTGGAAGATATCCGCAGCTGTGAACTCCATTATCGGAGCCCATCCTTGCCCGACGGGAAAGGGAGTGTGCGGACTGGAACCAACGTCCGGATACGAATCCGAGGGGTCGGAGTCACAGGACACCGCAGAGATGAGACCCGTGTTCGGCTCCACCGCCGATGAGTGTGCGACCTGGGGGGCGGGGTCCATCCCTCTGTCCTTAGGCAAAACAGTCTGCTCCGGATCTAGGTCCGGGGACAGTACGGGGATGATGCCCTGAGCTTCGTCTGACGGCAGGTCTAAGCCAAGCTCGTCATGACTGTCCGGTGCTCCTGGCATAGGCCCAAATCCATCGAAGATCAAGTCTCCATGGATGTCCGCCATGTAGTTCAGGTTTCCGAACCTGACCTGGTGGCCAGGGGCATAGCTATCGATCTTCTCCAGATGGCTGCTTAATTGCCCGCAAAGCGGCCAGCCGAACACGAAGATCTGTCTGGGAGGAAAGTCTCGCTCGGATGGTGTCGTTGATGATGATTGAAGGAGCCATCGAGCCCGACAAATGACGACGTAGGAACTCTCAATGAAAGCACCAATGTCGGTGTCAAAACCGCGGATCTCGGGTAGGGGGTCCCGATCGTGCGGCAAGGCTGATGGTAACAAGAAGTAAGGGACACGATGTTTACCTGTGTTCGGGCCCTCTCGATGGAGGTAAAACCCTACTTCTTGCTTGATTAATATTGATGATATGGGTAGTACAAGAGTAGATCTACCACGAGATCATAGAGGCTAAACCCTAAGAGCTAGCCTATGATGGTATGATTGTAATTGTGATCGCCCTTCTAAGGACCAACCTCTCCGGTTTATATGGACACCGGAGAGGGCTAGGGTTTACATGGAGTCGGTTACAAGGAAGGAAATATAATATCCGAATCGCCAAGCTTGCCTTCCACGCCAAGGAAAGTCCCATCCGGACACGGGCCGAAGTCTTGAGTCTTGTATCTTCACGCTTCAATAGTCCGGACGTTGTACATAGTCCGGCTGTCCGGATACCCCCTAATCCAGGACTCCCTCACCCATAGACCCAGCGATGGAGCAGGGCGAGCCAGGGACGGCGAACATCGTCCGGGGCCGCTGTCCAATCACAATGATGCCGAAGACAAAACTTATAAACCGGTCTCCAGAGAGGAGAACAGTCCAGACGATGATGCACACATCATCCTGGAAAAGCACTTGGAACAAGAGCACCTCCACAAAAGGCTTATTGCTTCCGCGAGGGGCTTGAAGAAGCAGAAGCAACAGCTTAAGGCCGCGCAGGATACGCTCAACCACAGATGGAACAAAGTGCTCGACACTGATGAAATATACGGCGGTGATCGCCACACAAAGAGCTACCCAAAACACAAGCTGCTGCCTGAATTCGACGACGAGGCTATAGCGCCCATTCCGCCGAAAAACAACACGACTGATCTGCCGGACAGACCACCCCGTGGCCGAGACAGAGCGGCTAATGACGCCGCACACAAGTCAGCACACGATCTACGTGAGCACCTGGACAAAAGAGGTGGTATGGCCAGGTCCATCTATGGATCTAGGAAACGTGCTCCTATGCAGGATCATGGACATCGAGCCGACTATACTGATCGACTACTAGCTCAGAACCAACACCGAACACTACGGCCGTCGGACCCACGCCACAACACATCCAAGTACAGAGGCGCCGCACACCCTCTGTGCTTTATCGATGAGGTGCTGGATCATGAATTTCCAGAGGGGTTTAAACCCGTAAACATCGAGGCATACGACGGAACGACAGACCCTCCAGTCTTGATTGACGAATTTATTCTTCACATCCATATGGCCCGTGGAGACGATCTCCACGCCATCAAATACCTGTCCCTCAAGTTGAAAGGACTAGCTCGGCACTGGTTGAAAAGCCTCCCCGAAAATTCAGTTGGAAGTTGGGAGGAACTCGAGGACGCTTTCAGGGCTAATTTTCAAGGGACCTATGTCCGACCTCCAGATGCAGACGATTTAAGGCACATAATCCAACAACCTGGAGAGTCAGCCCGTAAGCTTTGGAACAGATTTCTCACCAAGAAGAACCAGATCGTCGACTGTCCGGACGCCGAAGCCCTAGCAGCTTTCAAACACAATGTCCGGGACGAATGGCTTGCCAGACACCTCGGCCAGGAAAAGCCAAGGAGAATGGCAGCCCTAACAACTCTTATATATGACCTGCTTTTGCGTGGGCGAGGACAGTTGGTTGGCCCGCAGTGGCACCAGCGATCCAGGCACATCCCAAATTAGGGATGTCAATGGAAAACCGTGACGCAATAAAAACAAGCGTCGAAATAATGAAGACAGCCCAGCAAATACAGCGGTAAACGTCGGATTCAGGGGCTCCAGACCTGGTCAACGGAAAAAGCCATTTAAAGGCAGGAGAGATGGACCATCCAGCCTAAATAAAATTTTAGACAGGCCCTGTCAGATTCATGGCACCCCCGAGAAACCTGCGAATCATACCAACAGAGAATGCTGGGTCTTCAAGCAGGCCGGCAAGCTAAACGCCGTACACAAGGGGAGGGAGCCGCCAAGTGACGACAAGGACGAACCGCGCTAGCCGGACACGGGGGGAATGAAAAAATTTCCACCAGAGGTCAAAACAGTGAACATGATTTACGCCACCCACATACCAAAAGCGAGGTGCAAACACGCACTCCGTGACGTATACCCTGTGGAACTAGTCTCCCCCAAATTCAATCCATGGGCAGCCTGCCCTATCACTTTTCATCGCAGGGATCACCCGACTAGTATCCGGCACAGAGGTTCGGCCGCCTTGGTGCTCGACCCAATAATTGACGGATACTATCTCACCCAAGTCCTCATGGACGGCGGCAGTAGTCTTAATCTGATATATCAGGACACTGTCCGCAAGATGGGGATAGACCCATCAAGAACCAACCAAAGCAGTACTACCTTTAAAGGAGCAATACCAGGCATAGAGGCCCGCTGTACAGGCTCTTTAACATTAGAGGTTGTATTCGGTTCTCCCGACAACTTTCGATGCGAAGAACTAATCTTCGACATCACTCCGTTTCAAAGCGGCTATCATGCACTGCTCGGAAGAACGGCCTTCGCTCGTTTCAATGCAGTGCTGCATTACGCTTATCTCAAACTCAAGATGCCCGGTCCACGCGGCGTCATCACTATCAGCAGAAACACAGAGCGTTCTCTTCGCGCGGAAGACTACGTGGCGGCTCTAGCAGCCGAACCACTAAACTGCCTCTCCAACCCAAGTAACTGATTGGTCTTCGAGACTACGGACACGGCTAGACGTGTCCGGCACACCACTAGTTGTAACATCCCAGATAAACCTGAGCTTGATTAATGGCTCTACCCCCATATGTGGTGCTAGGGGCTGCCCGCATGCAAAAGGCCCATAGTTCGGCCCGACCGTATTTACACTCAATAGATTGAACTCTCATGGTTCATTAAGAATAACCAACTTTTCGCACGGTCACACCAGATTCTTTCACCTGGGTTTTCTTTCTTTTTCTTTACAGATGACCATCATGCTACACTCTTCCAGGATACGGGACAACAGAGACAAAGGCGCAGACGTGCAGCAGGGCCCCGTTCAAAGGTTTCTTTTTAGATTAAGACCCTGTGTAAACCTCTTTTTATTGTCTCTTGTTGCCTCACACCCTCCTGGCACTTAAAATAACCAAGAGGGATACCGGCGTTATTGGCAAGCTTATGATTCGCCGATCTAAAATAGACGTCACAAGGGCAACAACCAATGTATTTGTGGGATTTATGCCCTCACCACAGCCGCTCTTTCGTAACACTGGATTAATGCACGTACCCGCAATCTCAGGGCTTATTATCGAGGGCGGTACTCAGCCCAGTATATGTTGTCAAGTCCGAATACCTTCGGGAGTGTTCGGCGTCATGAAGTTTGGCCTTATATGCATCAGTTCAATCATGTCTTTGGTCAATAGTTGGGTTTGCCCGGCTCGTGTTTTGCTACCTTACGCCCGCTCTATCGCTAAGGTGGCACCGGAGAACTATCGCGATTGTGCCCTGGTTCATCTGGATGAGCACCTCAGTAGAGAAAGCCGAAAACTGACTGTCATGATAAAGCGAGAGACTGGTCAACCACTCGAAGACTCAGCGGAATCTTCGCGATTCCTCCGCATTAACGATGGACCAGTTTTCCCGGTCACGTATGTACATGTGCATCGTATTCGGATAAGCGCGGACATACCAGGGGCTATATAGTAGCCCCACCGTCAAACTCCTATGGCTAAGTGAAAGTGTTAAAGCTATATAGTCCGATTGCCTCGTTCACCGCGCTACCACCTCCTTAACGGACCAAGACGTTGGATCAAGTGTGATTACGCGCTTTGCCGAACACCCCCGCATTATATGCGAGGGGGCTGAAGCTAATGACTGCAAACTTTCAGGTTATATACATATATACATAAGCAGCCGCATAGGAGGCATTACAATACTTTACGGGCAACAGTATAAATATAACCTTCATTACCAAAAGCATTGTTTTTACAATATAGACACATGTCACTCGAACATGGTATTCTTTGAGCACTGAGCCTCTTTTAAACGGGCACCTTCTAAGACTTCTTCAAAATAGTGCTCGGGCGAGTCCTCGCCCCCGGGCGGACCCCTGGTTGCAACATCGGTGGCCTCCATCTTCGCCCAATATGTGTTAACACGGGTAAGAGCCATCCGTGCACCCTCTATGCATGCTGACCTCTTGACAGCGTCGATATGCAGCACAACACGAATAAATCATTGCACCAAACCAAAATAACTATCCGTACTTGGTTCCTTCGGCCACAGGTCATCCACGAAAGCCTTCATGGCAAGCCCGGATAACCTATGGAGCTCGGCCCACTTGGCCATTTGCTCATTCAATAGCAGCGGATGCCTTGGAGCACTGAACTGCGACCAGAACAATCTTTCCACCTCATGATCTTTTTGATCCTTGAAATACCGCGTCACGTCAGCAGCACTCTTTGCCAAATCCAAGTAATCTGAAGAACTCCACAATTGGTCAAGAGGGGCATACTTCGGATCGCCGAACTTCGTTCGCAATAAAAAGGGCTTCCCAGCCGCGATATCACCACGACGAGTAATTTGGAACGAAGGGAGTACTAGATAACAATTTCATGCATAGTCAATATGCATCCTCAAGCAGTACAAGGTCATATCAACGACGATGATCATATGTAGTTCTAGATGATATCAATGACAATCATCATATGTAGTTCTAGATGATATAGCCACACACACATATGTAGTTCTAGATGATATAGCCACACACACACATATGTAGTTCTAGATGATATAGCCACACACACATATTTAGTTCTAGATGATATCGAAGACAATCATCATCCTCAAGCTCGGGCGGTTGGTGTTCTGATAGTAATTAGGATGGCCTGTCCAACACGAAGATTCTTCCCATCGAGGAATTTCTTCCACCCAACCGAAGTTTAAGTGTGTCGCGACCGTCCGTGTCCACGCTGTAAGTACAAGTTGTGACGGAGCCCCTTGCAAGAAGGCGTAGTCCAGCTGAGCCTTCTTCATCGTGCTCGATACCATAACTCACAGATATGCTCTTTGCCAATTTCTGAATAAGAAAACATATCAATTAATAAATAGCCTCACAAATAAGTACATATGGATTATTTACACTATTAATAGTTTTCTTAGATTCTACACTAATAAGCATGTGATCGAACTCTACACTAAAACATATCATCGACTAGATTCCACACAACATACCATATCATTGGATTGTACACTAAGTATTTCATCGGATAATTTGCATTTGTAAGTATAACATACCATATCATGTCGATCAACCATGGTATTTGTCAGCGGTCACGAATGGCACCCCGACAAAGTCAGACGCATGGCGGAATTATGTCCCACAAAGTTGACACCTCCTCCTCGCTCAGCCTTGTTCTTTGAGCTACGATGGCTTCATGAAGTGGGTCTTCATCATCTTCATCGAGTGGGTCCTCATTATCTTCATCATCTTCATCATCTTCGCCATCTTCATCATCTTCCACCAGGTTGAGATAAATGACAGCCAGCTTGGGTCTTTCGCTCTCAAGGAGAAGTCGATCAACTCACCACCAAGAAGACGCATGTGAGCGATTTAAACGGGCCCATCCATCTCCTCCAATCTGCGATATATTGCGCCCTTTCTCGACCTCCATAGTGTACGGCCCCAGAGCCTCAAATGTCACAAAGGTCTCCGTCACTTGTTGAATTTCAACCTCACATTGCATGGGACGATCTGTAAAATAAGCAAAATGACACAATGCAGTAATGCCATCACTAAAAATACAATAGTTATTACATTTCATCTAATTTCTTACCGCCGCATGATGAAAACTCGGTGGAAGTAGATGCCGAACAGCTTGCTGGGCCAGCAAGGCTGCTCAAGCACCTTGACTTGCATAGTCGGCATAGTGGTGGTGGTGGTGGCGCCATTTTTCCTAAAGCAATATGAGCAAAGGATTAACGATCCACTTCACAGAAAGAAAAACAGTAGCATGTGATATTTTTGGTTCTTCCATGAGAAGCAATTTGATTGACAATTATAATCCTAAGATCTACGATTAGCATGTGATATTTTTGGTTCTTCCGTAAGTAACATATTAGATGACAAGGTACCACCTACATTTTGCCAAAAAGTAACTTATACAAAAACAAAAGCAACTACGCACCTATCCATGTATAGAAAAAAATAACAATAAAATGGTGCATACTAAATCAACTAAATGAACTAGTCTACTAAATCAACTAAATCAAAATGTTCTAAATCAACTAGCCTACTAAATCAACTAAATCATATTAACTAAATCAAAATGTTCTAAATCAACTAAATCAACTAGCCTACTAAATCAAGGAGGAGAAGAGAGTATACTTGAGGAGGAAGGCGGAGCGAGGAGGGGCTGGCCGGGCCGCCAAAGGAGGGAGGACGGAGGAGGAAGGCGGAGCGAGGAGGGGCCGGCCAGCGGCGAGTGGAGGGAGGACAGAGGAGGAGGCCGGTACCGAGTCCAACAAGGAGGAGGAGGTGACGGCAGCGCAGAGGGCGGAGGGGTGATGGGGGAGGACCGGCGCGGGGGATTCAGAGGGGATCTAGTCAGTGTGTGACTGTGAGTGGATCGGATTTTGTAGTAAACTTAGCAGTAGCGCTTATTGGAGAGATGCGCTGCTACTAAGCACCGTAGCAGTAGCGCTCGCGCTATAACGTGTTGCTGCTATAACTAGCCTCACGGCGGCCTCGTGGGAATTATAGCAGTAGCGCTTCTTTCGGCGGGCGCGCTACTGCTATATTTATTTCAGCAACGTGTTAAGCTTGACCTCGCTACTGCTAATTAGTAGCAACGCCTTATTTTAAATCATGCTGCTACTAAGATTCTGTGTATAGGCTTTTCCCTAGTAGTGAAGGCCTTCTCTAGGTCAACCGTTTTCGTTTGGTTTTCCCTTTCCAGAAGCTCATATCATCTTGCGGCATTTTGTAGCTCAAGAGCCATGTTGGCTATTTTATCCTCACCATCGTCACCGGTGCGACACCTTGATCTCCATCGTAGCATCGTTGTCGTCTCGCCAACTTATGCTTCTACGACTATCGCTACAGCTTAGTGATAAAGTAAAGCATTACAGGGCTTTTGCATTGCATACAATAAAGCGACAACCATATGGCTCCTGCCAGTTGCCGATAACTCGGTTACAAAACATGATCATCTCATACAATAAAATATAACATCGCGTTTTGACCATATCACATCACAACATGCCCTGCAAAACAAGTTAGACGCCCTCTACTTTGTTGTTGCAAGTTTTACGTGGCTGCTACGGGCTGAGCAAGAACCGTTCTTACCACGCATCAAAACTACAACGATAGTTTGTCAAGTTGGTGCTGTTTTAACCTTCTCAAGGACCGGAGTAGCCACACTTGGTTCAACTAAAGTTGGAGAAACCGACACCGCCACCACCGTGTGCAAAGCACGCCGGTAGAACCAGTCTCGCGTAAGCGTCACGCGTAATGTCGGTCCAGCCGCTTCATCCAACAATACCGCCAAACCAAAGTATGACATGTCGGGTAAGCAAGATGACTTGTATCACCCACAACTCACTTGTGTTCTACTCGTGCATATGACATCTACGCATAAAACCTGGCTCGGATGTCACTGTTGGGGAACGTAGTAATTTCAAAAAAAGAATCCTACGCACACTCAGGATCATTGTGATGCATAGAAACGAGAGGGGAGAGTGTTGTCCACGTACCCTCGTAGACCGAAAGCGGAAGCGTTAGAACAACACGGCTGATGTAGTCGTACGTCTTCACGGCCCGACCGATCAAGCACCGAAACTACGACACCTTCGAGTTCTAGCACACGTTCAGCTCGATGACGCCCCTGTACTCGATCTAGCAGAATGTCGGGAAGAGTTCCACAAGACGATGGCGTGGTGACGATCTTGATGTTCTACCGTCGCAGGGCTTCGCCTAAGCACCACTACAATATTATCAAGGAGGACTATGGTGGAGGGGGGCACCGTACACGACTAGAGATCAAGAGATCAATTGTTGTTTCTCCAAGGGGTGCCCCCCTCCCCGTATATAAAGGAGTGGAGGAGGGGGAGGGCCGGCCCTCTCTATGGAGCGCCCTAGGAGGAGTCCTACTCCCACCGGGAGTAGGATTCCCCCCTTCCAAGTAGTAGGAGTAGGAGTCAAGGAAAGGGGAGAGAGAAGAGAAGGAAGGAGGGGGCGCAGCCCCTCCCCTAGTCCAATTAAGACTAGGCTTTGGGGGGGGGGGGCGCCCAGCCTCTCCTCTCTCTTTCCCCTAAAGCCCAATAAGGCCCATATACTCCTCGGCGAATTCCCGTAACTCTCAGGTACTCTGAAAAATACCCGAATCACTCGGAACCTTTCCGATGTCCGAATATAGTCGTCCAATATATCGATCTTTACGTCTCAACCATTTCGAGACTCCTCGTCATGTCCCCGATCTGATCCGGGACTCCAAACTACCTTCAGTACATTAATACACATAAACTCATAATATAACCGCCATCAAACTTTAAGCGTGCGGACCCTACAGGTTCAAGAACTATGTGGACATGACCGAGACACGTCTCCGATCAATAACCAATAGCGGAACCTGGATGCTTATATTGGCTCCCACATATTCTACGAAGATCTTTATCGGTCAAACCGCATAACAACATACGTTGTTCCCTTTGTCATCGGTATGTTACTTGCCCGAGATTCGATCGTCGGTATCTCAATACCTAGTTCAATCTCGTTACCGGGAAGTCTCTTTACTCGTTCCGTAATACATCATCCCACAACTAACTCATTAGTTGCAATGCTTGCAAGGCTTATAGTGATGCGCATTACCGAGTGGGCCCCGAGTAACCTCTCCGACAATCGGAGTGTCAAATCCTAATCTCGAAATACGCCAACCCAACAAGTACCTTTGGAGACACCTGTAGAGCACCTTTATAATCACCCAGTTACGTTGTGATGTTTGGTAGCACACAAAGTGTTCCTTCGGTAAATGGGAGTTGCATAATCTTATAGTCATAGGAACATGTATAAGTCATGAAGAAAGCAATAGCAACATATTAAACGATCAAGTGCTAAGCTAACGGAATGGGTCAAGTCAATCACATCATTCTCCTAATGATGCGATCCTGTTAATCAAATGACAACTCATGTCTATGGTTAGGAAACATGACCATCTTTAATTAACGAGCTAGTCAAGTAGAGGCATACTAGTGACACTCTGTTTCTCTATGTATTCACACATGTATTATGTTTCCCGTTAATACAATTCTAGCATGAATAATAAACATTTATCATGATATAAGGAAATAAATAATAACTTTATTATTGCCTCTAGGGCATATTTCTTTCAGTCTCCCACTTGCACTAGAGTCAATAATCTAGTTCACATCACCATGTGATTTAATACCAATAGTTCACATCACCATGTGATTAACACCCATAGTTCGCATTGTCATGTGACCAACACCCAAAGGGTTTACTAGAGTCAATAATCTAGTTCACATTGCTATGTGATTAACACCCAAAGAGTACTAAGGTGTGATCATGTTTTGCTTGTGAGAGAAGTTTAGTCAACGGGTCTGCCACATTCAGATCTGTATGTATTTTGCAAATATTCTATGTCTACAATGCTCTGTACGGAGCTACTCTAGCTAATTGCTCCCACTTTCAATATGTATCCAGATTGAGACTTAGAGTCATCTGGATCAGTGTCAAATCTTGCATCGACGTAAACCTTTTACGACGAACCTTTTTGTCACCTCCATAATCGAGAAACATATCCTTATTCCACTAAGGATAATTTTGACCAATGTCTAGTGATCTACTCCTAGATCACTATTGTACTCCCTTGCCATACCAGGGCAGGGTATACAACAGGTCTAGTCCATAGCATGGCATACTTTTATAGAACCTATGACTGAGGCATAGGGAATGACTTTCATTCTCTTTCTATTTTTTTGCCGTGGTCGGGATTTGAGTCTTACTCAATTTCACACCTTTGCAACACAGGCAAGAACTCTTTCTTTGACTGTTCCATTTTGAACTACTTCAAAATCTTGTCAAGGTATGTACTCATTGAAAATCTTCTCAAGCGTCTTGATCTATCTCAATAGATCTTGATGCTCAATATGTATGCAGCTTTACTGAGGTCTTTGTTTGAAAAACTCCTTTCAAACACTCCTTTATGCTTTGCAGAATAATTCTACATTATTTCCGATCAACAATATGTCATTCACATATACTTATCAGAAATGCTGTAGTGCTCCCACTCACTTTCTTGTAAATACAGGCTTCACCGCAAGTCTTTATGAAACTATATCCTTTGATCAACTTATCAAAGCGTATATTCCAACTCCGAGATGCTTGCACCAGTCCATAGATGGATCGCTGGAGCTTGCATATTTTGTTAGCACCTTTAGGATTGACAAAACCTTCTGGTTGCATCATATACAACTCTTCTTTAATAAATCCATTAAGGAGTTTTGTTTATCCATTTGCCAGATTTCACAAAATGCGGCAATTGCTAACATGATTCGGACAGACTTAAGCATAGATACGAGTGAGAAACTCTCATCGTAGTCAACACCTTGAACTTGTCAAAAAACTTTTGTGACAATTCTAGCTTTGTAGATAGTAACACTACTATCAGCGTCCGTCTTCCTCTTGAAGATCCATTTAATTTCAATGGCTCGCTGATCATTGGGCAAGTCAATCAAAGTCCATACTTTGTTCTCATACATGGATCCTATCTCAGATTTCATGGCCTCAAGCCTTTTTGCAGAATCTGGGCTCATCATCGCTTCCTCATAGTTCGTAGGTTCGTCATGGTCAAGTAGCATGACCTCCAGAACAGGATTACTGTACCACTCTGGTGCGGATTTCATTCTGGTTGACCTACGAGGTTCGGTAGTAACTTGATCTGAAGTTACATGATCATCATCATTAGCTTCCTCATTAACTACACGATCTTGTGCTATGCTTAGGATTGGGTCTTGTCCATCACGTCATTGTCCTAATGACGTGATCCCGTTGTCAATGACATCTGATGTCCATAGTCAGGAAACCATGACTATCTGTTGACCAACGAGCTAGTCAACTAGAGGCTCACTAGGGACATGTTGTGGTCTATGTATTCACACGTGTATTACGATTTCCGGATAATACAATTATAGCATGAATAAAAGACAATTATCATGAACAAGGAAATATAATAATAATGCTTTTATTATTGCCTCTAGGGCATATTTCCAACACTATCATCATTGGCCGGACTCCAAGACTATGAAGATACAAGATTGAAGACTTCGTCCCGTGTCCGGATGGGACTTTCCTTGGCGTGGAAGGCAAGCTTGGCGATACGGATATGTAGATCTCCTACCTTTGTAACCGACTACGTAACCCTAACCCTATCCGGTGTCTATATAAACGGAGGGTTTTAGTCCGTGGGACTAACAACAATCATACCATAGGCTAGCTTCTAGGGTTTAGCCTCTTTGATCTCGTGGTAGATCCACTCTTGTAACACACATCATCAATATTAATCAAGAAGGACGAGGGTTTTACCTCCATCAAGAGGGCCCAACTCGGTAAAACATCGTGTCCCTTGTCTCCTGTTACCATCCGCCTAGATGCACGCCTGGGACCCCCTACCCGAGATCTGCGGTTTTGACACCAACATTGGTGCTTTCATTGAGAGTTCCTCCGTAGTCGCCACCGATAGGCCCGATGGCTCCTCGATCATCAACAACGACACGGTCCAGGGTGAGACCTTTCTCCCGGACAGATCTTCAGATTCGGCGGCTTTGCCTGCGGGCAATTCACTTGGCCATCCGAGCAGATCGAAGCTACGCCCCGCCATCAGTGTCAGATTTGGAAGTTTGAACTATACGACCGATATCCGCGGAGACTTGATCTTCGACGGATTCGAGCCGCAGCCGAGCGTGCCGCCTTTGCTTCGATGGGCATGATCTAGCTCTGCGGCGAACAGCGCCACCTGGAGCCGCACAGATATCCGCCCGACCCTTAATCCGGGCGGATTCCCGATCGAGGACGAGTGGTTGGACACCGCCGGGGTCTATAATCTCTACGACGATCGAGCCAAACTCCATCCCTGTCCTTTGGGAAGACCTCGACTCAGGTGCCGGACTCCTCTCGGACTCCGAACCCCATACCCCCAATCGAATCCGATTGGGCGCCCATCATGGAGTTCATCGCCATGACATCTTTCAGCACTCGCCCTTTGGCGACATCCTGAATTCACTAAAGTCTCTCTTTTATCCGGAGAGCCCTGGCGGATTATGTCGAGAAGGTTGGGATGCGGACGACGAAGAAATTCAACGCCCACCCACCACCCACTTTGTAGCCACTGTCGATGATTTAACCGACATGCTAGAATTCGGCTCCGAAGACATCGACGGTATGGACAACGATGCCGGAGACGATCAAGACCCAGCGCCTACAGGGCACTGGAAGGCCACCTCGTCATACGGCATATACATGGTGGACATCCCAAAAGATGGGAACGGCGATGGAACAACGGAGGATGACCCCTCCAAGAAGCAACCGAAGCGCCGACGTCAGCGGCGCCGCTCTAAATCCCGCCACAGCAAAAACGGTGATTCCGGCACGGGAGATAATAACACCCCGGACAGTGCCGAAGAAAACCCCCTCCAGCAGGACTCAGCGCAGGAGGATGGAGACGCCAGCCCTCACGAGAGGCGGCGTAAGAAGAGGTAGAGGATTATATGCCTCCTCCGGAGACAAAGCAAGCCTCGACGACGATGAATTCGCTCGTGCTCGAGGATCCCGTCGAACAAGAGCGTTTCGAGGCGTGGGCTTATGGCCACGGCGAACAGCCTCAAAAAAGCAGCAACAGCTTAGAGCTGATCAGATCTGCTAGCCGGCAGATGGATCAAGTCCTCGCGTCAAGAGCATGAGCTCGGGCGCCCTCCAAAGCTACCTAAACGCAAGCTGCTCCCCGATTAGAGGAGGAGGCTTACGAACCCGCATCACCAGGAGACAATCGGCCGACCGACCACCCCGTGGTCGCGACAGAGAGCCTCTAGGCCCTTCACTAGAACCATACCCGGCATCGCTCAAAAGCACACGGCCACCGGGAACGCTCCGACTGCGAGATATATTGGAGGACAAAGCAAGACAATCAAGATCGATCTATGGATCGCGTGGCGCCCACAGCACGTGGCGACAACCGTCGCGCGGACACGATAAGTCCGCCGGGCCAACAAAATGCAGAAAGCTCTTTTGAGCTCCGTCGTGATATCACCCGATCTGAGGCGCCAAGACACCCACTATGCTTCATGCATTTAAGTAATGGATCATCAAATCCCGAAGGGTTTAAACCCGTCAATATTGAATCCTATGATGGCACAACAGACCCCGCGGTTTGGATCAAAGACTATCTCCTTCACATCCACATGGCCCGCGGTGACGATCTTCACGCCATCAAATACATCCCCCTCAAGCTTAAAGGACCAGCCCGACATTGGCTCAACAGCTTGCCAGAAGAGTCAATTGGGAGCTGGGAGGACCTGGAAGCCGCATTCCTCGATAACTTCCAGAGCACTTATGTGCGACCACCAGACGCTGATGACCTAAGCCACATAATTCATCAGCCAGACGAATCGGCCAGACAATTCTGGACACGGTTCTTAACCAAGAAAAAGCAAATCGTCGACTGTCCGGATGCGGAGGCCCTCACGGCCTTCAAGCATAACATCCGTGACGAGTGGCTTGCCCGCACCTAGGACAGGAAAAGCGAAATCCATGGCAGCCCTCACATCACTATGACCCGCTTCGCGGGTGAGGACAGCTGGCTAGCATGCAGCAACAACCTCAAAGAAAAATTCGGCAGTCCGGACTTCAAGGACCGAAATGGCAGGCCGCGTCGTAACAAAAACAAACGCCGCCCGCATTAACAGCGACAATATTGAGGATACGGCGGTCAATGCCGATTCAGAGGCTCTAAACCCGGTCAGCGGAAAAGCCATTCAAAGAACTACTCCGGGTCCGTCCAATTTGGACCGAATACTCGACCGCTTGTGCGGATACACGGCACTTCAAAAGCCATTAACCACACCAACAGGGACTGTTGGGTATTCAACAGGAGCAAGTTAATTGCGAAAACAATGACAAGAGGTTGCATAGCGATGATGAGGACGAGACCCAACCGCTGAACAATAGAGGACAGAAGGGTTTTCCCCCAGAGTTGCGGACGGTGAACATGATATACGCAACGCACATACCCAAAAGGGAGCGGAAGCGTGCACTCAGGGATGTCTCGCGATGGAGCCAGTTGCCCGAAGTTCAATCCATGGTCCTCCCGCCCGATCACTTTTTACCAAGGGACCACCCCACCAAGATCCGCCACGGCAGATTCGCCGCATTGGTCTTAGACCCAATCGTCGATGGATTTCACCTAACCGAGTCCCGATGGACGGCGGCAGAGCTCGAACCTGCTTTACCAGGATACGGTCGCGCAAAATGGGCATAGACACCTCAAGGATTAAACCTACCAAAACGACCTTTAAAGGCGCCATACCGGTGTAGAAGCCAATTGTACATGCTCAATTACACCGAAGTGGTCTTGGATCCCGGATAACTTCCGGGCGAGGAGTTAATCTTCGACATAGTCCCGTTCATGATGGCTATCATGCCTTGCTCGGACGCAGCGCGCTTGCAAAGTTCAATGCGGTGCCGCACTATGCATACCTCAAGCTCAAGATGCCAGCCCTCGAGGAGTCATCACGGTCAACGGAAACACCGAACGTTCTCTCGCACGGAGGAACATACAGCGGCTCTTGCGGCGAAGCGCAATGCAGCCTCTTAAGGCAATTCTCGAGTCCGGCCGTTAAGCGGCGGACACTGCCTAAGCTGCCGGAGTAACTTACAACAAGACCACAGCGCACGTTCGAGCACGCGTGTAGCGAGGCGGCCCAAACCCCAGCTCTGCGAAACGTCAAAGCAGGTCCTTCGTACACCATTATGCTCAAAGATACCATGGGCATGGGGAGAGAGGCACGACCACGATAAACCCAGATCTGGCTCAACCACACTAGGGGCTCTCAAGTGTGTCGTTTCTTTTTCTTTTCTTTTTACCTTTTACTTTTTACCCACAGGACTCCGTTTGTCGAAGCCTGTCCGGCAGCAGACCTGCCGAACTCACGATGCAACAGCCGAGGGGAAGGATAAAGGCTACAACGAATATCTGGTGGTCTCCATTACGAGCATTTTTATACACCAATCTGCAGCCTACCCCTGGAGGGGGACATGTTTAAACAGTCCCATACCTTGCTTATCGCACTATATGTATCGTTCTGCATTAGTAGCAGCACTTATTAAATAAAACAATGCAGCACCTGTTTGCTTATAATTGAATTTCTTTTTCATACATATGGTCATTCACGGCATGTTGCATCCGTACACTTTGGTACGGATAATATACACCAGGGGCTTATGTTTCCCGCATTATGGTATGATAAGTCTGACCACTTTCACAAGTGCGGCACCCCGAACTTATAGCACTATATGCATCGGCTCCGAATCATGTCTTGGGTCAATAGTTGGGTTTGCCCGGCTCCCATGTTTTGGTACCTTACGTTCCGTTATATCGGCTAAGGTAGCACTGGGAGAACCACTGCGATTCCGCCCCAGTTGAGTTGGGTTAACGCCTCAGTGGAGAAAGCTAAAACTGACCGTCATGATGAGGCGAGAGCCGGTCGCTGTTCGAGAGGTTTTTTGCGAGTCCTTAAAGACTTATGCCGCTTAGAGCGAGGAGCCGGATACTGTTCGGCCAAGGCGTGGATAGCGCCCCAAATTCGGCCTTCCGAAGACTAGGGGCTTCGCCGAAATTTAAAATTATAGAATTCTATGGCTAAGTGAGAGTGTTCAAGCATTATAAGTCCGGTTGCCTTGTTCGCTGTGTTGGCGCCTCCTAGATGGACCCAAAAATGGGAACAAGAGCTCAAGTTTATCCGAACACCCCAAAGATCATGCATGGGGCTGAAGCCGACGACTTGCCATCTCTCGATTTGATAAACAGCCGCACGAAGGTAATATTTTAAATTAACAAGCGTTGCTTAGCGATATGAACTAAGTTTTCAGCGACAGGATAACAAAATGCGAGTCTACTCAAATATTACATCTTTGGAGCACTCACCCGCAATAGTGCGGGCGCCTTCAAAGACACTCTTATAATACATCTCGGGCGCGATGCTCCTTGCCCTCTGTGGCGGGTCCGTCCACGAGCTTCAGGCATCCATCTTGCCCCAAAGCACCTTTGCGCGGGCAAGGGCCCGACGGGCACCCTCAATACAAGCCGAATGCTTGATGACTTCTACCCACGGCACGCATCCATCACCGCCGCACCAGGCCGAAGTAGCTCCTGGCATGGCCTCCTAGGCCACACCGAACTATGAGGCCCTTCATGGCCTGTTCGGCCGCCTTGTGGAGCTCGACCAGCTGCTTCAGCTGGTCGCTAAAAGCACCGGATGTCCGCCTCGAAGATCTTGAGACCAGAAGACCTTTTCCGTCGAACTCCCCTCCTCGGCCCGGTAGAATGCGGCAGCATCGGACACGCTGCGAGGAAGGTCTGCGAACGCTCCTGGAGAGCTCCGAATTCGGGTAAGTAACAGGTAATTAACACTCACATGCTTACTTTGCATGAAAAATGCCTTACCCGCTGCTATTTTCTTCACCACCTCAATCTCCTGGAGGGCCTTGTAGGCTTCGGCCTTAGCGGCTTTGGCACTCTCAAGAGCCGTTGCAAGCTCAGGCTCTCGAGTCTTCGAGTCCCGCTCCAAGCTCTCATGTTTTTTCACGAGATCCTGGAGCTCTTGCTGTAGCTCCGCCACCCGCGCCTCCTGCTTCTCTCGCTCGGTGCGCTCATGCAAGCATTGCGTTCGGCCGCGGCCACCGCCTCCTTCCAGGTCGCCACCTCGTCAAGGGCCCCTACAATACCAGTTATCCTTGTCATTTTTTTGCAACCAAATCCTTTTACAGAAGGTACAATTTTCATAAGGCATTACTCACCTTCTTTTTCTGGAGCTGCTTCTTGGCATGGCCGAGCTCGTTCTCGGACGCTCGAGGTTTTCCTTCAAAGTATTGACCTCCATGCAGGTCGGTGGAGGTCAAAAAGACAGCCTGAAATCCCATATTGACATATTTTTATGACTCCTGCGTTTATCTTTCTAAAGATCCTCGATCGGCTTTTCTTTCCAACACCGAACCGAGCATCGGGGCTCTTCAGATATGCGGTACCATTTTACATATATTGAAATTCTTACCTCAAAGCTTTGTTAGAAGGCTGCTGCGAGCTTCAGTCAGCCCGCTCTTGGCGAGCTGAACCTTTCAATCACCACACTCATAACAGTCGGTGTTCCTCTTTGATGGGCGCCGTTGGCGCCTCCAGCAAATATCCGGCACCTCGGTTGGGCGGAGGCAGCCGGCGTCACGATCTTGCCCTTCTCACGAAGGGTCGCTCACGGACTCGAAGCCACTGTGGCCTCCGGGGCTGAGTCCGGTGCAAAGTCCGGGAGGGTGTCCTGTGACACCTTCGGAGCCTCCTCCTCCTGGTGGGTCCTTTTTTGGGATCCCACCTCGGCGTCGTCCTTGGCACGGGCGGTGGAGGCGATCGGAAGGAATCCATATCCGGCGCGCCCAAGGACCCGCCGTCGAACGGGAAGATCATCCTTAGGCGGACTGCGAGGTTGTATGCGGCATTAGCAAGACATTATGTGCCGAAAAGAAAAAAACCTTGAAGTTATTAAAGTCCGGATACTTACGGTCTCGCCGAGGCTTGGCCCTTGGAGGCCAGTCCTCGTCGTCAAATCCTTTGGCGTTGGCGAGCGATCCGGGGAAGAGTTTTTCCTTCTTGGACCCTTGGCCTCCCTTGTCGGGAGGCCTTCCTTTCTTCCCTCCCCCGGGGGAGGCTTTCTTCTTCTCCTCCTCGCCTTGGTGGGAGGAGTCGGCCTCAATTCATCATCCGATAGCACCTGAAAGCAGGAGCTCTTCCAGTCCTCGTGGCCGTCTTCTTGGCCTTCTTCTCCGGCACCACGTGGGGTGCGGAGCCAGCTAACCCGTTAGGCGGGCATCCGCCGGGTCCTCTGGCAATGGGGCCGGACAGGTAATCCGTTCGGCCTTTGCCAGCCATTCCTGTCAAAGGTAAAGGGAGTTTAGGTCCCGCATAGAGCCAAACTATGGAAAACAAGTGGTGAAATCACTTGCCTCGTCAGCTGGACGCTGCGAGCGGAATCCGCGATCTTTGGTAGCAGATGCGGGAGCTTGGCGCCTTGAACAACACCTTCCGGACATCTTAGTGCGTAGTGTCAAGAGCCCGCCAGGTCCGGTGCTGCGCCGGATCAAACTCCCACATGTTGAAGCCCGTCGGCAGCGGGAGAATCCGGCGGATGAGCATGACCTGGACTACGTTGACAAGCTTGAGCTTCTTGTCCATCGACACGGATCTGAGGCTTGGAGTCGGTCAGCTCCTCCGAATCCCCCAAATCCGGCCACTCTCTTTCCGGGAGGTGAGCCGTGTAGGGATGCCAGATCTGAATTGGGTCCGCTGCCCAATTAGGGTCCGCGCTGCTCGGTGATATATAACCACCCGATTGCCACCCCTTGATGGTTTCCACGAAAGTGCCCTCCAACCACGTAGCGTGGGACATCCTGCCCACCATGGCGCCTCCGACTCTGCTTATTGCCCTTCACAACCTTGACTTGACCTTTGAAGGTCTTGAGCCACAAGCGAAGTGGGGCTGGATGCGAGGAAGGCCTCGCACACGCACGATAAACTCCGAGATGTTGAGGATGAAATTGGGGCCGATCATGGAAATCTAGGCCGTAGTAGAACATGAGCCCCGGACAAAGGGATGAAGCTGGAAGCCCAGTCCATGGAGGAAATGGGGAAGAAATACTACCCTCTCATGGGGCCTGGGGTTGGGGCGAGCTCTCCCTCGTCGGGGAGCTGATCTGCGATGTTCTTTGGACAAATATCCGGCGCCGCGCAGCTTCTGGATCTGCCCCTCCGTGACGGAGGAGTCCATCCACTTGCCTCCCGCTCCGGACATAATTGGAGAAGGTTGAGGTGAGAAGTGCGGACTTGAGCCTTTGGAGCTCGAGTTCATGGAGATGGATAAGCCAAGGAGGAAGAAGGTGCGGTAAAAGGGTTGGATCTTTATCCCTTATATGGGCGGACAAAACATGCATCCCCACCGCTGGTAAAACTCGCTTATCTCCCAAGCGTCACAATCAATGGCGCGGTTGGGTTACCACGTCCGTATTGATGGGAATCCGGAATAAGGGAACACGATCTCTGCTTCGACAAGGCGTGCCAAGAAACCGCTTAGCTAAACGCTACCGAGGTGGAACAATAAAAACAATTTGAGTAAAGGCTTGGTAGTGGTGCGGCGTCATGCCACGAAATCGTCGTGATTGATCTTGTGTAATATTATTCTCTCTCGGTGGTATGTGGAATTTATTTTTGCGAGCGGACACTATCCGGTGTTCACAATCTTCTATAAATTATTTGGAGGAAGAACCCGCCTTGCAATGCCGAAGACAACATGCGCGCGGACTCATCGTCATTGAAGCCTGGTTCGAGGCTCTTGAGGGAGTTCTCGACTAGGGGTGTCCGGATAGCGAACTATCATCATTGGCTGGACTCCAAGACTATGAAGATACAAGATTGAAGACTTCGTCCCGTGTCCGGATGGGACTTTCCTTGGCGTGGAAGGCAAGCTTGGCGATCTGGATATGTAGATCTCCTACCTTTGTAACCGACTCTGTAACCCTAACCCTATCCGGTGTCTATATAAACCGGAGGGTTTTAGTCCGTGGGACGAACAACAATCATACGATAGGCTAGCTTCTAGGGTTTAGCCTCTTTGATCTCGTGGTAGATCCACTCTTGTAACACACATCATCAATATTAATCAAGCAGGGGCGTGGGTTTTACCTCCATCAAGAGGGCGAAACTGGGTAAAACATCGTGTCCCTTGTCTCCTGTTACCATCCGCCTAGACGCACAGTTCGGGACCCCCTACCCGAGATCCGCCGGTTTTGACACCGACACCAACTGTCTCCTTTGGGTATCCTATGAAGACACATTTCGCATATTTGGGTTTGAGCTTATCAGGATGAAACTTTTTCACATAAGTATCGTAGCCCCAAACTTTAAGAAACGACAACTTTGGTTTCTTGCCAAACCACAGTTCATAAGGCGTCGTCTCAATGGATTTTGATGTTGCCCTATTTAACGTGAATGCAATTGTCTCTAATGCATAACTCCAAAACGATAGTGGTAGATCGGTAAGAGACATCATAGATCGCACCATATCTAATAAAGTACGGTTATGACGTTCGGACACACCATTACACTGTGGTGTTCCAGGTGGCACGAATTTGTGAAACTATTCTACATTGTTTTAATTGAAGATCAAACTTGTAACTCAAATATTTGTCTCCGCGATCAGATCGTAGAAACTTTATTTTCTTGTCATGATGATTTTCCACTTCACTCTGAAATTCTTTGAACTTTTCAAATGTTTCAGACTTATGTTTCATCGAGTAGACATACCCATATCTGCTCAAATCATCTGTGAAGGTTAGAAAATAACGATACCCGCCACGAGCCTCAACACTCATCAGTTCACATACATCAGTATGTATTATTTCCAATAAGCCAATTGCTTGCTCCATTGTTCCGGAGAACGGAGTTTTAGTCATCTTGCCCATAAGGCATGGTTCACAAGCATCAAGTGATTCCAAAATTCCATCAGCATGGAGTTTCTTCATGCGCTTTACACCAATATGAACTAAACGGCAGTGCCACAAATAAGTTGCACTATCATTATTAACTTTGCATCTTTTGGCTTCAATATTATGAATATGTGTATCACTACGATCGAGATCCAACAAACCATTTTCGTTGGTGTGTATGACCATAGAAGGTTTTTATTCATGTAAACAGAACAAAAATTGTTCTCTAACTTAAATGAATAAGCGTATTGCAATAAACATGATCAAATCATATTCATGCTCAGCATAAACACCAAATAACACTTATTTAGGTTCAATACTAATCCCGAAGTATAGAGTCTGCGATGATGATCATATCAATCTTGGAACTACTTCCAACACACATCGTCACCTCGCCCTTAACTAGTTTACATTCATTCTGCAACTCCGTTTGAGTTACTACTCTTAGCAACTGAACCAATTATCAAATACTGAGGGGTTGCTACGAACACTAGTAAAATACACATCAATAATCTTTATATCAAATATACCTTTGTTCACTTTGCCATCCTTCTTATCCGCCAAATACTTGGGGGAGTTCCACTTCCAGTGACCAGTCCCTTTGCAGTAGAAGCACTTAGTCTCAGGCTTAGGTCCAGACTTGGGCTTCTTCACTTGAGCAGCAACTTGCTTGCCGTTCTTTTTGAAGTTCCCCTTTCTTCCCTTTGTCCCTTTACTTGAAACTAGTGATCTTGTTAACCATCAATACTTTTATGCTCTTTCTTCATTTCTACCTTCATCAATTTCAGCATCGCGAAGAGCTCAGGAATTACTTTCGTCACCCCTTGCATATTATAGTTCATCACGAAGTTCTAGTAACTTGGTGATAGTGACTAGAGAATTCTTTCAATTACTATCTTATCTGGAAGATTAAATCCCACTTGATTCAAGCAATTGTAGTACCGGACAATCGAGCACATGCTCCTTTGGTTGAGCTATTCTCCTCCATCTTGTAGGCAAGAAATCTTTCGGAGGTCTCATACCTCTCGACACGGGCATGAGTATGAAATACCAATTTCAACTCTTGGAACATCTTATATGCTCTGTGGCATTCAAAACCTTTTTGAAGTCCCGATTCTAAGCCGTAAAGCATGGTGCACTTAACTATCAACTAGTCGTCATACTGAGCTTTTGTCAAACGTTCATAATGTTTGCATATGCTCCTGCAATAGGTCCGTCACCTAGCGGTGCAAAAGGACATAATTCTTTTGTGCAGCAATGAGGATAATCCTCAGATCACGGATCCAATCCGTATCATTGCTACTAACATATTTCAATACAGTTTTTCTCTAGGAACATATCAAAAATAAAACAGGGGAGCTAAACGCGAGCTATTGATCTACAACATAGATATGCTAATACTACCAGGACTAAGTTCATGGTAAATTTAAGTTCAATTAATCATATTACTTAAGAACTCCCACTTAGATAGACATCCCTCTAGTCCTCTAAGTGATCACGTGATCCATATCAACTAAACCATGTCCGATCATCACGTGAGATGGAGTAGTTTCAATGGTGAACATCACTATGTTGATCATATCTACTATATGATTCACGCTTGACCTTTCGGTCTCTGTGTTCCGAGGCCATATCTGTTATATGCTAGGCTCGTCAAGTTTAACCTGAGTATTCCGTGTGTGCAACTATTTTGCACCCGTTGTATTTGAACGTAGAGCCTATCTATCGGAGTAATGGGCCATGGGTAGGCTAACCCGAGCCCCCGAACCTTTCAAGACATCGGGGCAGGCTGCGCCCCTCAAGAACCCAAGACAAAGAGCATATACGAGTCGGCGGCAAGGCGCCGACCCCCTCACTGCCCGAGTCGGGGGGCGACTTGAGATAAGCCGACTCCTAGCTGGCGGCTTCGAGAAGCTTGCTATGGGGAATCGACCCGCGACTCCGACCACCTCTGCATTACATAATAATGGGCCGGGGCGAAGTGCGGCCACCTTGCGGCCCATCCTGCCCGTTCGCGAAGGGCGAGCATAGCCCTGATCGCGCCGTACCAGCGGAGATCTCCATCCGGCGCAACCTTGTTGCCATGCCGTACGACATCAACCCGTGGCGGCGCCACAATGCCTGACGGCTGTGCATGCGACCGAGCGGCGGCGGGACCGCTGTCGGCAAAAGTGCGAAGGCGGCAAGCGCCACAAAGACGGACCCGTTGGGGAGTCGGCCCTAAGTCGGCTAGCCTCCCACGGGCACAGCGCGCCATTAACGAACAAGGCGGGGAATAGCAGCGGTGATCGCTTCGGCGGTGGCGGCTTTGTTGCCATGACCCATGACCAACCAGCGTCATTAGAACACGGCTATAGTAATCCGCGGCGGCAAGACCTGCCGTGGCGGACAAGGCTGTCGGCTCTCGAAAGTGTAAAACCGCAAGGCCGAGGCCCATAAGTCCCTTGAGAGATTGAGTTGATGAGGAAGATAGCGGCGGGTAAGGCATTTTTCATGCAAAGCAAGCATGTGAATGTAAATTCGTGTTACCCGGTGAAGCTCTCGAGGCGTTTGCGAATCTGCCTCGATGTGTGTCGTCTTGCCGCATTCTACTGCGAGGAGGGAGCTCAGCGGAGAAGGTCTTGGTCTCGATATCTGAGGCCGGCCATCCGTGCCCCTAGCGACCAGGTGAAGCAGCTGGTCGAGCTCCTAAAGTGGCGAGCAGGCCATGAAGGGCCTCATAGTCGGTTTGTGGCACGGAGGGCCATGCACAGAGCTACCGGCCTCGTCACGGCTGGTGGATCGTGCCCACAGGTGGAGGTTATCAGCGCTCCGCCTGTATTGAAGGTGCTTTCGTCGGGCCTTGCCCGCGCAAAAGGTGCATTAGGGCAAGCTGGATGCGGGCTAATCAGCGGCAGCGCCACCGGTGGCAGGAGAACATCGTCGCCGAAATGTACTATAAGGCTGTCTGAAGGTGCCTAAGATTGCGGATGAGTGCCCAGGATGTAATTTTTGAGTAAATTCGCAATGTGTTATCTGTCGCTAAAACTTTGTTCATATCGCTAAGCAACATTAATTTAAAATATTACCTTACATGCGGCCGTTTATTAAATCGAGAGATGGCAGAATCAAATTGACCCAGCCCCCATGCCACAGTCTGGGGTGTTCGGGATAAACTTGAGCACTCTTGTTCCCATTTTGGGTCCATCTGAGGGCGCTCAACACAGCGAACAAGGCAACCGGACTTATAGTGCTTGAACACTCTCCTTAGCCATAAATTCTATAATTTTAAATTTCGAAGCCCCTAGTATGGAGGACGAATGGGGCGCTATCCGCCTTCATCGGACATAATCCGAACTTCTCGAAGCGTAGGTCTTTAAGGACCGAAAGGACCTCTCGAACAGCGACCAGTCTCGCCTTATCATGGCAGTCAGTTTTAGCTTTCTCCAGGCGTTAACCCGGCTCAGCCGGGCGCAATCGCGATGGTTCTCCAGTCTACCTTAGCCGATAGAGCGGAACGTAAGGTGCCAAACATGGGGCAGGGCAAACCCAACTATTGACCCAAGACATGATTGAACGATTCATATAATGCTATAAGTTAGGTGCGCACTTGTGAAAGTGTGCGGACTTTATCACACCATAATCCGGGAGAACATAAGCCCTGGTGTATTTGGCGTACCAAAATGTCGGATGCAACATGTAAATAAATGAACATATATATATATATAAGGTAATGCAATTATAGGCAAAAAGTGCTGCATTTTATTGAGAAGATATATGCTATGAGTCGGAATGATACAAATAGTCACGGAAAGCAAGTTGGACGAATTAAAGGCTCCCCTCGGGGGTAGGCGAATGTTGTATTTAACAAATTTAATGCTCGTGATGGAGACCACGAGTGTTACGTCCTTTGTCCTTCCTGGCTGTTGCATCATGAGTTAAGGCATCTTGGACATGATTCTGTATAAAGAAAAATAAAAGAAAAAAGCGACACACTTGGGAGCCTGGTGTGGTCGAACCGCACTCTGGGTGTTGTGGTTGTGCCTTTCCCCTATGCCCATGGTATCTCAAAGGCGTAATTATGTCTGTGGAGAGTTTGTCTTACAATTTTGCGAGGCTGGGGTTGAGGCCGCATACTCACTGCGATGCTCGGGCGTGCAGTGGTCTTGGTTGATGTTGCTCGGCGCGTTTGGCCGTGTCCGGTCGTTCGGCGGACGAATGCTGTAAAAGGCTGCTCTATATACTTCGCGCGAGCAGCTGTATGTTCCTCCGTTCGGAGGGCGTTCCGTGTTTCCATTGACCGTGATGACTCCACGAGGGCTGGCATCTTGAGCTTAAGGTATGCATAATCACGGCACGGCGTTGAATTTCTTGAAGCAGTTCGTCCAGGCGAGCGTGATAGCCGCTGCGGAGCGGGACTATGTCGAAGATTAACTCCTCGGCAGGTTATCCGAGGATCCGAAGACCACTTCGATGTAACCGAGCCTGTACAATTGGCCTCGACACAGTATGGCGCCTTTGAAGGTTGTCTTTGTAGGTTTAATCCTTGAAGGGTCTATGCCCATCTTAGCGTATCTGATAAAGCGGGTTCGAGCTCGCGCCGTCCATCAGGACTCGTGAGTGAAATCCATCGGCGATTGGGTCTAAAACCAATGCGGCGAATCCGCCATGGCGGATCTGGTCGGATGGTCTCTTGATCGAAAGTGATCGGGCAAGAGGACCATGGGTTGAATTTTGGCGGCGGGCTCCATCGCGTATCGTCCTTAGTGCGCTTCCGCTCCCTCTTGGGAATATCGTTGCGTATATCATGTTTACCGTCCGAACTTGAGGGAATCCTTTTGTCCTCTGTTGTTCGGCAGGATCTCTTCCCGTCATGTGGCCCTTGTCCTTTGTTTTGGCGATTAATTGCTGCACTGCTTGAATACCCAACAATCTCTTTGGTGTGGTTAGCTAGCTTTTAGGGGTTCCATGTATTTGACAAGGCGGTCGGTATTGGTCCAAATTGGGCGGGCCGAGTGGTTCTTTTGAATGGCTTCTTCCGTTGGCGGGTTTGGAGCCTCGGAATCCGCGTTACTGCCGTATCCTCATTCTTTATCGCCGTTAATGCGGCGTTTGTTTTTGTTTAAGCGCAACCTGCCATTGCGGTCCTTGGTATCCGGACTGCTGCAGCGTTTTTCTTTGAGGTTGTTCTGCTTGAGCTAGCCAGCTATCCTCTCCCGCCTGAAGCGGGTCATGAGTGATGTGAGGGCTGCCATGGATGGCTTCTCTGTCCTGGGTGCGGGCCAGCCACTCGTCGCGGATGTTATGTTTGAAGGCAGCGAGTGCCTCGCATCCGGACGGTCGATGATTTGATTTTCTTTGTTAGAACCGTGTCGAGAATTGCAGCGATTAAATGCAGCTGCTGGATTATGTGCTTAGGTCATCTGCGTCCGTTGATGCACATACGTGCCTGAAGTTGTCGAGAATGCGGCTGAGTCTTCCCAGCATCAATTGACTCTGCGGGCGGGCTGTTAAGCCAATGCCGAGCTGGTCCTTTAAGCAAGCGGGAGATATTTGATGGCGTGAAGATGCGTGCCCGCGGGCCATGTATATGGAAGATAATCCTCAATCCAAACCGTGAGGTCATTGTGCCATCGTAGGATTCGATATTAATGGTTTAAGGATTTGATGATCCATTACTTCGTCGTGAAGCATAGTGGGTGTCTGGCGCCTCGTATTGAGCAATATCGCGGCGTAGCTCGAAGGCGTTATACGCTCTGTTAAACCCGGCGGTAGTTGTATCGGTCTGACGGTATTAAATCGTGGGTTGTAGAGGCGCCCGTGATCCATAGATAGATCTGGATTGTCTTGCCTTGTCCTCAATATATCTCGCAAGTCGGTAGCGTTCCCGTGGCTTCATGCTTTTGGCGATGCGAGTGCGGTTTTGGTGGAGGCTTGCATCCTCTCCTCAGCGGCCACAGTGGTCGGTCTCTTGCCGTGTCATTGGTGATGCTTCCTCCTCTAATGGGGAGCAACTTGCGTTTTAGGTAACTTTTGGAGGGCGTTGAGTTCATACTCTTGACGCGAGGACCTCGGTCCATCATCGGCCCAGGTCTTGATCAGCTTGAAGTTGTTGCCTTTCTTTAGGCTGTTTGCCGTGGCCATTATCCTGCGTTGGCTCTTGTTGACGGGATCCTCAGGCACGACGAATTAAATGCGTCGCCGAGGCTTGCCTCGTCTCCGGAGGAGGTAAGTAGTGTCATCCTCGACCTCTTGATACGCGCCCTCTCGTGAGGGCTTGCTTCGCCTCCTCCTGCTTTGGATCGTCTTTGGAGGGAGTTGTCTTCGGCACTACGGGGTGTTATTATCTCTGTGCGGAATCTCCATTCTTCAGTGGCGGATTTAAGCGGCGCCGTGGCGTGGCGCAGGCTGTTCTTTAAGGAATCGGCCTCCATTGCTTCTCGCCGTCCCCATCTTTTGGGTGTCCACCATGTATATATCGTATGGCGGGTGGTCTTCGGTGTCTGTAAAGCTGGTTCTTAGTAGTCTCCGGCATCGTCGTCCATACCGTCGATGTCTTGGTCGTAATCAGTCGTCGGTTAAATTGTCGGCGGTGGCTCTGAAGTGGGTGGTGGGTGGGCTCTGAATTTCTTCGTCGTCGCGTCCCAACCATCTGGCCGTGGTTCGGCGAGGGCTCTCGAATAGCGAGAGATGCTTGATAATTTATGATATCGCCGAAGGCGAGTCTTTGAAAAATGTCATAGCGGTGAATTCCATGATCGGCTGTCGGATTCGGCGGCGGTAGCGGGGAGGTTGAGTCCGGAAAGTCCGGCACCTCGGAGTCATGAGCTTTATGCGGGACAAGGTAAGTGTTCGCTCCATCGCCGTAGAAGTTGCGGCTCGGCGGTGTCCAGCCATCCGTCCTCGATCCAAGCGATCGGCTCCGGACTATAGTCGGGCGGATTATGTCGCGACCTCAAGTCTGTCGTGGCGGTTAGGTCATGCCCGCCGTGACGGCGAGCACGCCGGCTATGGCTCAGATCCGCCGAAGATCAAGTCCCGCGGATATCGGCCGTGAAGTTTAGGCTTCAAACCTGACACGGCCGGCGTAGCTTTCGATCTGCTCGGATGGCCAAGTGAGTTGGCCCATGATCTTAACCGCGAATCTGAAGATCTGTCGGGGAGAAAGTCTCACCAGGACTGCGTCGTTGTTGATTGAAGAGGCCATCAAGCCTATCGGTGGCGACAGGAGGAACTCTCAATAAAGCACCAATGTCGGTGTCAAAACGGCGGATCTCGGGTAGGGGTCCCGGCTGTGCGTCTAGCGGATGGTAACGGGAGACAAGGGACACGATGTTTACCGGAGTTCGGGCCCTCTTGATGGAGGTAAACCCTCGTCTGCTTGATTGATATTGATATTGTGGATGTTTACAGAGTGGATCTACCACGAGATCAAGGAAAACCTAGAAGCTAGCCTATGGTATGATTGTAGGGTTGTTGTTCTAGTCCTACGGACTAAAGCCATCCGGTTTATATAGACACGGAGAGGGCTAGGGTTACATAGAGTCGGTTACAATGGTAGGAGATCTACATATCCGTATCGCCAAGCTTGCCTTCCACGCCAAGGAAAGTCCCATCCGGACACGGTGAAGTCTTCAATCTTGTATCTTCATAGTCTTGGAGTCGGTCGATGATGATAGTCCGGAGATGATAGTTCGGTGATGATGGTAGTCCGGCTATCAGACACCCCTAATCCGGGACTCCCTCACCCACCTTTTGAATGGAACCACAAAGGCGGAATGACTTTCTCAGTTGAAGAAAATGTTATTTCTCCTTAGCTGGCGGCCCGACTCTAAAACCCATGCTCTGAACATTGCCGCCACAGCGGGTAGTCAACGCCGTCATTGTAGTTGAGCATAAGGAGGAAGGCAAGTATTTTGTCGGGAACCCGGTATATTACACAAGCAAATCTTCGACCTCCAAGCAGAACTACCCCCACTACGGAGGAAAGTCCTTTCTGGCGTGCACTTTGCCTTAAGAAGTTGAAGCCTTACTTTCGAGCATCCAATCGCGTTTTGTTGCTAGCGAGATCGCCGGGCAAGATGCCGGCGAGTGGCCAAATGGGCCATAAGTGGCTCCCTACACCATCTACTACCAGCACCCCTTTAGTAATTGCAGCGCGGCGACTTCCTCGTCATTGGTAGAGACCCGGTACCTACCACCGGCTGACTCCACCCATTGGAGGATGCATTTGATGGCTCCAAGATGCACGGCAGGAAGCGTTGTCCTCACTTCCCCCAAAGCGACAAGCTCAAATATGCGTTGCAGATCCATTTCGCCGCCTCCAACAACGTTGCCGAATCTGGCGCTCATTCGCGCTCCGGCTTGCAAGAACTTGGCGATGGCGGATCTGTGTTATAGTGACTTGATTTAGTATTCAATGATCATCTGGCGATTGGGGCGTAAAGATGCAAACATGGCGAAACTACCATTTCCTTTAACGACAACTCACGGATATTTGAGGGTACAAGTTCCTTCCGTGCCAAAGACAACGACCAGCGAGACACCACAGCGCGAATGGCTCCACCGAGCAATACCATCGGCGTCGCCCTTGGCGCCTCCTCAACCGTCATCAAGCCTTCACGAGAATCAGACTCCATCGCCTCCCTCCGAAGATGAGGCAAGCCTCGGCAGCCAATTTATGCGTGCACGAGATCCCTTGAACAGGGCGTTTCAAGCGCAGGCTTATAGCCACGGCAAGCAGCCTCAAAAAGCAGCAACAACTTAGAGCTGACCAAGACCTGCTAGGCAGCGGATGGACAAGTCCTGGCAGAGTATGAACTCGAGCGCCTCCAAAAGCTACCCCAAGCAGGCGGGTGCCTCGAGTTAGAGGAGGCACCCAAGTCACCGGCGCCGCGACATGGAGACCGGCCACCCGTGGCGCGGAAGAAACCTCGGCCCTCCGCAAGCCACACCCCGCTCAAAAAAAAAGTACCAAGGCAGGAAAGCGCGCGGACTTGCGAGATATATTGGAGGATAAGGCAAAACATACAAGATCGATCTCTGGCGTGGGCGTGACAACGGGATGATTACCGTCGCGCGGATCACAAACCCGGCGGGCGAACACGATGAACAAAGCTCATATGAGCTACGTCGTGATATATTATCTGAGCGCCGCACCACTATGCTTCACGGATGAAGTAATGGATCATCAAATCCCGAGGGCTTCAAACCGTAAACATCGAATCATACGATGGTACCACGATCTGCGGTGCGGATGGGGACTATCTCCTCCATATCCACATGGCCCGGTGATGATCTACATGCCATCAAATACCTCCCACTCAAGCTTAGGGACCAGCTCGGCATTGGCTCAACAGCTTGCGCGGCGAATCAATTGGTTGTTGGGAGGACACGGAAGCGCATTCCTGATAACTTCCGGGCACATGTATGCGACCACCGAACGCCGATGACCTTAGCCATATAATTCAGCAGCGGAAAATCGGCGGACAATTACGGACACGGTTCCTAACAAAGAAAAATCAAATCGTTGTTGTCCGGATCACGAGAGGCCCTTGCAGCCTTCAAACATAACATCCATGACGAATGGCTTGCGGCACCTAGGACAGGAAAAGCCGAAATCCATGGCAGCCCTCACAACCTCATGACCGCTTTTGTGCGGGAGAGGACAGCTGGCTAGCTGAAGCAACAACTTGGCCAAACACCGATAGTTCGGATACCAAGGACAGCAATGGCAGGTCGGCGTCGCAACAAGAACAAGCGCCGCGTGCTGGCGATAATGCTGAAGATACGACTGCGGATTGAGCTCTAAACCGGTCGCGGAAGAAGCCATTCAAAAGAAATACCGGGGCCGTCCAACTTGGACCGAATACTCGATCGCTTGTGCGGATACATGGCACCCGAAAAACCAGCCAATCACACCGAGGGATTGTTGGGTGTTCAAGCAAGCAGGCAAGTTAAGTGCGAACTCAATGACAAGGGGCTGCATAGCGATGGCGAGGAAGAGCCCGACGCCGAACAATAGAGGAGACGAAGGTTTTCCCACACAAGTGCGGACGGTGAACATGATATCATAACCCATACCCAAAAGGGAGGCGAGCGTGCACTAAAGGGGCGTATATGCGATGGAGCGATCGCCCCAAAGTTCAACCCATGGTCTTCTGCCCGATCACCTTGATCGAAGGACCACCCACTAGCATCCGTCCGGCGGTTTGCCGCATTGGTTCTTGACCCAATTATTGTGGATTTCACCTCACGAGTCTGATGGGCCGGCGGTAGCGCTAAACTGCTTTATCGGGATACGGTCGCAAAATGGGCATAACCCTCAAAGTTAAACCTACAAAGGCGACCTTTAAAGGCGTCATACCGGGTGTAGAGGCCAATTATGCGGGCTCGATTACACTCGAAGTGGTCTTGGATCCCGGATAACTTCCGAAGCGAAGAGTTAATCTTCGACATAGTCCGTTCATTGGCGGCTATCATGCACTGCTCGGACGAACCGCATTACAAAGTTCAATGCGGTGCCGCTTTTCGCATACCTCAAGCTCAAGATGCGGGCCCTCGGAGTAATCACGGTCAATGGAAACACGACGCTCTCTCGAGCGGAGAGCACAGCTGACCCTCGCGGCGGAGGTACAAAGCAGCCTCTCACAGCAATTCTCGAGTCCGGCCACTAAGCGTCCGGACAACGTCAGCAGCGCCTAGAACAAGACCGCTGGCACGATTCAAGCAGCGTAGCAATCCGTAACCCAGCCCTCGCGAAATTGCGAAGCCGGTACTACGTACATAACTTCGCTCTGGAGATACCATGGGCATAAGGGGAGGGACCACGGCACCTGCGCCGGAGCGGCTCAACGCAGAGGGCTCCGATGTCATTCTTTTTCTTTTTCTTTTCTCCTTTTTCTTACTTTCAGGACTCCGTTTTCGAAGTCTGTCCGGCACTAGAATCGCCGAACTCACGATGCAACCGGGGAAGCGAGAAAGCCACGTCGAGTGTTGGGTGGTCTCTATTACGAGCATTATACCTTTTACATACCATCCAGCTTACCCTGGAGGACATGTTAAATAGTCCCATCCCTTGCTTATACTATTTGTATGATTCGCTTTCATTGCAGTACCTTTTGAATAAACAATACATAGCTTTTGCTATTATTGCACTCCTTTCTTTATCTATATATATGTTCATTTCATGACATGTTGCACCATTACACTTTAGTGCGGCCAATACACCGAGGCGTACCCCAAAATTATGGTGTGATAAGTCGAACACTTTCACAAGTCGGCACCCGAACTTATAGCATTATATGCATCGGCTCGAATCATGTCTTGGGTCAATAGTTGGGTTTGCCCGGCTCCGTGTTTGGTACCTTCGTTCCGTTATATCGGCTAAGGTAGCACGGAGAACCCTGCGATTGTGCCCAGTTGAGCTGGGTTGAGCACCTCGATGGAAAGCTAAATGACCGTCATGATAGAGGCGAGAGCGATCGCTGTTCGAAGGTTTTTGGTCCCTAAAGACTTATGCAAGGCGAGAACGAATTGTCCGGCAAAAGCGTGGATAGCGCCCGAACTCGGTCTTCGAATACTAGGGGCTTCGCGAAATTTAAAATTATAAAATTCTATGGCTAAGTGAGAGTGTTCAAGCATTATAAGTCCGGTTGCCTTGTTAGTTGCGTTGGCGCCTCCTAGATGGACCCAAGAATGGGAACAAGAGTGCTCAAGTTTATCCCAACACCCGGCACTCGTGGCATGGGGCTGAAACCAACGACTTGCCATCTCTCAAATTTGATAAGCGGCCGCCTGAAGGTAATATTTTAAATTAACAAGCGTTGCTTAGCGCATATGAACAAGTTTTCAGCGTACAGGATAACAAATGCAGTCTATTAAAAATTACATCTTTGGAGCACTCATCCGCTATTTGGCGGGCACCCTTGAGAGCCCTCATAGTACATTTGGGCGTGCGATGCTCCTTGCCCTTGGTGGCCCGTCCGTCCAAGCTTCTCGCATCCAGCTTGCCCGGTGCACTTTAGCACGGGCAAGGGCCACGGACACCTTCAATGCAGGCGGGCGCGATGACTTCAATCCAGGACAGGCGTCCACCAGCCGCCCAAAGTAGCTCCGGGCATGGCTTCCAATGGCCACAGCGAACTATAAGGCCCTTCATGGCCTGTTCGGCGACCTTGTGAGCTCGACCAGCTACTTGGCTGGTCGCTTAGAACAGGATGTCGGCCTCGACATCTTGAGACCAGAACACCTTTCCGTCGAGCTCCCTCCTTGGCGTGGTAGAATGCCATCGGACACACACTCGGGGCAAATCTGCGAATGCTCTGGAGCTCGAATCCGGGTAAGTAATAGGTAATTCACTTTCACATGCTTGCTTTGCATAAAGAATGCCTTACCGCCGCTATCTTCTTTAATGATTCAATTTCTTGGAGGGCTTTTGGGCCTCGGCCTTAGCAACTGGCACTCTCAAGGCGAGCAAGCTCGGACTCTCGAGTCTTGAGTCACGCTCCAAACTCGTGTTTTTCCACGAGCACGGAGCTCTTGCCATACCTCCGCCATCGCCTCCCCTTCTCTCGCTCGGTGCGTTCACGCAGCTTTGTTTTCTGCACACCTCGATCGTATTTTGCAGTACCATGTTATTCCTGTTATTTTTGCAAAACCTTTCTATAAGGTATTTCTTTAATAAGGTATTACTTCCTTGTCCTCGAGCTGCTTCTTGGCAAGGCCGAGCTCGTTCTCGGACCGCTGAGGCTCGCTTCAATGCATTGACCTCCGCGATTAGTCTTGGTCAGAGTCGCGCAACCTGCATTCCCATATTGACATACTTATGTTAGACTCCTGCGTATATCTTTTAGATCCTTAGTCCGGCTTTTCTTTCCGAACACGAACTAAGCATCGAGAACTCTGTCTATCGGTAATATTTTACATATTCTAAACTTACCTCAAAGCTGTTAGAAGGCTGGTACAGGCTTCAGTCAGCCCGCTCTTGGCGGACTGAACTTCCGGATCACCGCACTCATGCAGGTGCGGTGCTCCTCGATGGGCGTTGTTAGCGCCTCGATAAGCTATCCGGTGCCTCGGTTGGGCGGAAGACACCGGCGTCTTACCCTTCTTCGAAGGACCGCTTGCGGACTCGGAACGCTGAAGGTTCCGGCATGGAGTCGGACGAGGTCGAGCTTAGAGCCTGAGGTCTCGCCCCCCCGAGTCGGGAGGTTGCCTTGTGGCGCCTCCTCGCCACCTCCTCTTGACCAGGCCCCCTTGGGGCACCACCTGGCGTCGCATCGTGAAGCGAGGCGGCCGGAGTGAAGTACTCTCCATTTCCGGCGAACTCGGGGACCCTTTCGATGACGGCTTCATGCCTTAGGCGGGCTGCATGATTGTTGACATTAGAGAACTATGCAATGAAAAAGCCATGGGTATCCGGACACTACGATCTCGCCGAGGCTTGGCCTTGTTGGCCAATCCTCCTCGTCGTTGTCGGCGTTGGTGGAGAAGTCCGGAGGAAGGTTCTTCCTTCTTGGACCCTCCGGCCTCCCAGGTTAGGCGGCCTTCCTTTCCTCTCCTCCCGCTGGGGAGAGAGCTTCTTCCTCCTCCTCGTCCTCGGAGAAGATTACGCGAAATCGACAACACCAACCGTCGGGAGCTCCTTGAGTTCCGTTGCCTCCTTCTTAGCCTTCTTCTCCGGCACCACATGAGGTGCGGACTAGCAGCTTCCCTCAATCGGCGTCCGCTGGGTCTTACAGCAAGGCGGACAGTTAACCTGTCCGGGCGTCTTCAACCAGTCTTAAAGATTAGGTTTTAGATCCCACATAGAGTCAATCTATGAAAAAAGAGTCCCGTAAAGGTAAAATAATACCTCGCTGGCTTGGCGCTGCAAGCTGAATCCGCGATCTTGATGGCGGATGTAGAACCTGGCGCCCTTGAACAGCACCTTCCGGGCATCTTACGTGCGTCGAAGAAGCCTTTTAGAGATTGAGTCTTTGTGCGGATCGAACTCCCACAATTTGAAGGCCGTTGTTGGCATGGGAGAATCCGGCGGATGAGCATCTGGATTCGTTGACAAGCACGAGATTCTTGTCCACCGGTTTGGACGCATGTTTGAGTCGGATAGCTCTCAATTCCCCGTCGAGCCCGTCTCTTTCCATGGCGAGAGCCGTGTGGGAAGCCGATCTGAATCGAGGGCCGCCCCCCATTTGGGTTCTGCCTCGGTGATATAGAACCACCCGATTGCCACCTTTATTGTCTCCAAAGGCCCTCGAGCCATAGGACTTTGGCCATCTTGCCAACCATGGCGCCTCCGCCTCCAGCAGCGGCCGCCCACTACCTTGGCTAATTGAAGATCTTCAGCCATAAGCGAAGTGGGGCTGGATGGGAAGGAAGGCCTCACCACGACGATGAGCGAGATGTTGAGGATGAAATGAGGGGAGTCGTGGAAGTCGGCCGTAGTAGAACATGAGCCCCCGGACAAATGGGTGAAGTGGAAAACCTAGTCAGCGGAGGAAGTGGGGGAAACACCACCCTCTCATGGGGCACAGGGGTTGGAATGAGCTGCCCAGCGTCCAGACGCTTTGTGTGTCGCGGACAAGTATCCGGCCTCCCAGTCTTGTGATGTGCCCCTCCGTGGCGGAGGAGGCCATCCACCTGCCTCCGCTCCGGACATAGTTGGAGAAGGTTGAGGTGGGATGTGCGGACAGGCTGCTGGCTCGAGTCTTGTGAAATGGATGAGCAAAAGGAGGAAGAAGAGGTGGTGAAAAATATGGATCCCAGACGAAGCTATCGTCCCCCACCAGCTGGTAAAACTAAGCTTATCTCCCAAGCGCCGTAATCAATGGCGCGATGGGTTCTACGTCCGTATTGATGGAATCCGGAATAAGGGGCACGATCTATGCTTTGATAAGGCGTGCGAAAAACCGCCTCGCTAAAGCGCTGAGGTGGAACAGTAAAAACAATTCATATAAAACATGGCCGTGGTGTGATGTCACGCGAGAGAATCGTCGGCGATCTGTGCAAAAGTTATTCTCTCTGGTGGTATGTGGAACTTGTTTTGAGCCGGACACTATCCTTGTGTTCAAAACCTTCTATGAAGTATTGGAGGAGGAACCCTTGCAATCTTAGAAGACAATATCTTGCGCGGACTCGTCGTCATTGAAGCTTGGTTCGAGGAGACTCTTGAGGAGTCTGGACTAGGGGGTGTCCGGATAGCGAACTATCATCTGGCGGACTCAAGACTATGAAGATACAAGATTGAAGACTTCGTCCGTGTCCGGATGGGACTTTCCTTGGCGTGGAAGGCAAGCTTGGCGTCTGGATATGTAGATCTCCTACCATTGTAACCGACTGTGTAACCCTAACCTATCCGGTGTCTATATAAACGGAGGTTTTTAGTCCGTAGAGCGAACAACAATCATACCATAGGCTAGCTTCTAGGGTTTAGCCTCCTTGATCTCGTGGTAGATCTACTCTTGTACTACCCATATCATCAATATTAATCAAGCGGTAGAATTATTACCTCCATCAAGAGGGCCCGAACTGAGTAAACATGTGTCCCTTGTCTCCTGTTACCATCGCCTAGGCGCGATTGGGACCCCCTACAAGATCCGCTGTTTTGACACCGACACCGCCTTCATCCGCCGTTTGGAGCTACGCTACGACCATGACGTTGACGAGGAATGCGGCGCCACCTGGCGTTGCATGCGAAGTGCCTCCCGAAGCAACTGGCGAAAGCATACGTCTACATGGGCGATGTGGTGGTAGTGAAAGTGTGGAATTTCTTCTTGGAAGACCTCAAAACCTTTGAGAACACAACGCCGATTCAGATCAAGCTCAACCTGATGCGTCTTAAGTACCCGGCGGTAACACCGGCTTCTGGTCTCTGAGCAGCGGCATAAGTCACAACCTGTAAAGATCAAGGCCATCGAATGAAGTACCTTGGACTACTAGATGTGCAAAAGTTCACCCATTTGCTTGGCGTCCATCAGCCCGATTCATCGGTGGTGGTGACTCTCCCCTTATACCGGCTCATGAAGAGCCACCCGTCGATTGTCAAAACCGGCGGATCTGGGTAGGGGTCCCGAGCGCGTCTAGGCGGATGGTAACGGAGACAAGGGACACGATGTTTACCAGTTGGGCCCTCTTGATGGAGGTAAAACCCGTCTGCTTGATTGATATTGATATTGTGGATGTTTACAAGAGTGGATCTACCACGAGATCAAGGAGGCTAAACCCTAGAATCTAGCCTATGGTATGATTGTGGGTTGTTGTTCTAGTCCCTCGGACTAAAGCCATCCGGTTTATAGGCACGGAGGGGCTAGGGTTACATAGAGTCGGTTACAATGGTAGGAGATCTACATATCCGTGTCGTAAGCTTGCCTTCCATGCCAAGGAAAGTCCCATCCGGACACGGTGAAGTCTTCAATCTTGTATCTTCATAGTCTTGGAGTCCGATCGATGATGATAGTCCGGCGGATGATAGTTCGTGATGATGGTTGTCCAGCTATCCGGACACCCTAATCGGTACTCCCACTGAACCAGGCTTCAATGACGATAAGTCGTGGCGTATATTGCTTGGCATTGCAAGTTCCTCCTCCAATGATAGAAGATTGTGAACACGAGGATAGTGTCGGCTCTGCAAAATAAATTCCACATTCCATAGTAGAGAATAATAATATACACAAGTTCAATCTGGCGGCGTTTTTTGTGGCATGACGTCACACCACTACCAAGCCATTGCTCGAATTGTTTTTACCACCTCGGCGCATTTAGCGGCGGTTTCCTTACGTCTTGTCGGCGAGATCGTGTTTCCCTTAATCGGATTCTCATCAATACGGACGTGGGTAACCAGCGCCATTGATGGTGGCGCTTGGAGATAGCGAGTTTTACCAGGGCGGTGGGGGCGCGTGAACGCCCGCCCATATAAGATAAGACCACCTTCTCTCGCCTTCTCGCTGCAAGTACCATCGTCTCAACCTTATCCGACCATGTCGAGCGGGAGTAAATGGTTCCACCAGGAGCACATCGCCGGGCCTTTGGCGACATCGCCCACTTCCTCCGGCGGGCTGGCTCATCGTGGCGTTGTGAAGGAGCATCTCACCCCAGTGCGGGGTAACATCTGCTAGTTGAAGGGCCCTTCATTAAGAATCCATCAAGGTGGCAATCGACAATTCTGCTCACCGAGCAGGCAGCGGCCCAGGTCAAATCTCTGGCTGTATTCTGCTCACCTCACGGAAAGAAGGGGCTGAGGGCAGTTGGGAGGCATGGGACTGTAATCAGGTGAAGAAGCTCCCGAGGAAGGCTGGTGCGTGGTCCAAGTCAGCATGCTCGTCCGTCGGGATCCTCCCACATGCCAAGCGGGCATTCAATCGTGGGAGTTCGATCCGGAGCACAAGCGTGACAAGCTCTTGACCTGACGTCAAGAGCTGGAGGAGTCTGTTCAAAGCGCAGCCCACGTCGCGGCCCGAAGATCCAGGTGCCTTGAGCCGGCCAGGTAAGTGATTCTACCCCTACGGGACACTTGCTTTCATAGTTTGACTCTATCGGGTTTTAATTTCCCCTTTCCTTTGACAGGACTGGATGAGGAAAGCGGAGTTATCTGTCGGCTCCTATGCGAGAAAAATCCAATGGGCGCCCGTCTAGCTGGATCAGCACGCCGTGGTGTCGGAGAAAAAAAGAGGCCGGGGTGCTCGAAAGTGCCCGTTTTCAGGTGTCGGCGACTCGGCGGACTCCTCCCAGCGAGGAGAAGAGGACTCTCTCGGAGGAGGAGAGAGCTTCCCTAACGAGGCCAAAGAAGAGGGAAGGACTATTCCCGGACAGCTCGCCAACATCGCGTTGGCGAAGAATGGCCTTCAGGCCAGGCCTCCGGCAGATCGTAATATATCAATTCTGAATGATTTATAATTTCTTTTACGCGTCACATAGTGTCATTCTAATGCCGCATGCTGCGTAGTCCGGCGTTGATGATCTCCCGCTTCATGGCGGGTCGTTAGCTCCGTCGGATGTAGACTCCATCCCGACCGCCTCCACCCTCGCGACACCGGGGCGCCGAGGTGGGATCCCAGAAGGGACCCATCAGGAGAGGCTCGGGCGCCCAAAGCGTCCTCGGACTTCGCGGACCCAGCAGAACCCAGTGGTTCGGAGTCCGACGGCCTTGAATGAAGGGCAAGACTGTGGCGTCGGCTTCCGTCCAACGGGCGCCGGGCAATTTGTTGGGCGCTGCGAGCGCTTCCATCGGAAGAACCGCACTATTATGATGCGGTGATGATGAAAGCTTGCTTCAAGGCGGGCTGACAGAACCTGCGAGCCTTCTATGGGCTTTGAGGTAGAAGTTAAAAATATGCAATGTAATACCGCATAGCGGTAGCCCTGATGCTCGGTTGGTGTTGGAAGAAAAGCGGATGAGGATCTGAAAAAAAAAATATCGCAGGGTTGCTAAAAATTATGTCAATATGGGTTGCGGGCTGCGGCTGGCACCTCTGCCTTGGCGGAGGTCGGTGCTTTGAGCGAAGCTCGGCGGTCCAAGCAAGAGCTCGGCGCCGAAGCAGCTCGGGACAAAGAAGGTGAGTAACACCACTTTGAACTTGTACCTTCTGAAAAAGGATTTAGGTTGCAAAAAAATAACAAGGATAACATGGATGCTGCGGGGGCCATGAGCAGTGGCGACCACGAAGGAGGCGTGTCTGACCCGGCATAATCTGCGACCAGAGCAGGCAGGAGACAGGCGGCGGGTGGCGGTGGTTCGCAAGAGCTCCAGGCTCTCATGGAGCATGAGAGTTTGGGCGTGACTCAAAGACTCGAGGTCGAGCTTGCCTCGGCTCTCGAAAGTGTAAAACCGCAAGGCCGAGGCCCATAAGTCCCTTGAGAGATTGAGTTGATGAGGAAGATAGCGGCGGGTAAGGCATTTTTCATGCAAAGCAAGCATGTGAATGTAAATTCGTGTTACCCGGTGAAGCTCTCGAGGCGTTTGCGAATCTGCCTCGATGTGTGTCGTCTTGCCGCATTCTACTGCGAGGAGGGAGCTCAGCGGAGAAGGTCTTGGTCTCGATATCTGAGGCCGGCCATCCGTGCCCCTAGCGACCAGGTGAAGCAGCTGGTCGAGCTCCTAAAGTGGCGAGCAGGCCATGAAGGGCCTCATAGTCGGTTTGTGGCACGGAGGGCCATGCACAGAGCTACCGGCCTCGTCACGGCTGGTGGATCGTGCCCACAGGTGGAGGTTATCAGCGCTCCGCCTGTATTGAAGGTGCTTTCGTCGGGCCTTGCCCGCGCAAAAGGTGCATTAGGGCAAGCTGGATGCGGGCTAATCAGCGGCAGCGCCACCGGTGGCAGGAGAACATCGTCGCCGAAATGTACTATAAGGCTGTCTGAAGGTGCCTAAGATTGCGGATGAGTGCCCAGGATGTAATTTTTGAGTAAATTCGCAATGTGTTATCTGTCGCTAAAACTTTGTTCATATCGCTAAGCAACATTAATTTAAAATATTACCTTACATGCGGCCGTTTATTAAATCGAGAGATGGCAGAATCAAATTGACCCAGCCCCCATGCCACAGTCTGGGGTGTTCGGGATAAACTTGAGCACTCTTGTTCCCATTTTGGGTCCATCTGAGGGCGCTCAACACAGCGAACAAGGCAACCGGACTTATAGTGCTTGAACACTCTCCTTAGCCATAAATTCTATAATTTTAAATTTCGAAGCCCCTAGTATGGAGGACGAATGGGGCGCTATCCGCCTTCATCGGACATAATCCGAACTTCTCGAAGCGTAGGTCTTTAAGGACCGAAAGGACCTCTCGAACAGCGACCAGTCTCGCCTTATCATGGCAGTCAGTTTTAGCTTTCTCCAGGCGTTAACCCGGCTCAGCCGGGCGCAATCGCGATGGTTCTCCAGTCTACCTTAGCCGATAGAGCGGAACGTAAGGTGCCAAACATGGGGCAGGGCAAACCCAACTATTGACCCAAGACATGATTGAACGATTCATATAATGCTATAAGTTAGGTGCGCACTTGTGAAAGTGTGCGGACTTTATCACACCATAATCCGGGAGAACATAAGCCCTGGTGTATTTGGCGTACCAAAATGTCGGATGCAACATGTAAATAAATGAACATATATATATATATAAGGTAATGCAATTATAGGCAAAAAGTGCTGCATTTTATTGAGAAGATATATGCTATGAGTCGGAATGATACAAATAGTCACGGAAAGCAAGTTGGACGAATTAAAGGCTCCCCTCGGGGGTAGGCGAATGTTGTATTTAACAAATTTAATGCTCGTGATGGAGACCACGAGTGTTACGTCCTTTGTCCTTCCTGGCTGTTGCATCATGAGTTAAGGCATCTTGGACATGATTCTGTATAAAGAAAAATAAAAGAAAAAAGCGACACACTTGGGAGCCTGGTGTGGTCGAACCGCACTCTGGGTGTTGTGGTTGTGCCTTTCCCCTATGCCCATGGTATCTCAAAGGCGTAATTATGTCTGTGGAGAGTTTGTCTTACAATTTTGCGAGGCTGGGGTTGAGGCCGCATACTCACTGCGATGCTCGGGCGTGCAGTGGTCTTGGTTGATGTTGCTCGGCGCGTTTGGCCGTGTCCGGTCGTTCGGCGGACGAATGCTGTAAAAGGCTGCTCTATATACTTCGCGCGAGCAGCTGTATGTTCCTCCGTTCGGAGGGCGTTCCGTGTTTCCATTGACCGTGATGACTCCACGAGGGCTGGCATCTTGAGCTTAAGGTATGCATAATCACGGCACGGCGTTGAATTTCTTGAAGCAGTTCGTCCAGGCGAGCGTGATAGCCGCTGCGGAGCGGGACTATGTCGAAGATTAACTCCTCGGCAGGTTATCCGAGGATCCGAAGACCACTTCGATGTAACCGAGCCTGTACAATTGGCCTCGACACAGTATGGCGCCTTTGAAGGTTGTCTTTGTAGGTTTAATCCTTGAAGGGTCTATGCCCATCTTAGCGTATCTGATAAAGCGGGTTCGAGCTCGCGCCGTCCATCAGGACTCGTGAGTGAAATCCATCGGCGATTGGGTCTAAAACCAATGCGGCGAATCCGCCATGGCGGATCTGGTCGGATGGTCTCTTGATCGAAAGTGATCGGGCAAGAGGACCATGGGTTGAATTTTGGCGGCGGGCTCCATCGCGTATCGTCCTTAGTGCGCTTCCGCTCCCTCTTGGGAATATCGTTGCGTATATCATGTTTACCGTCCGAACTTGAGGGAATCCTTTTGTCCTCTGTTGTTCGGCAGGATCTCTTCCCGTCATGTGGCCCTTGTCCTTTGTTTTGGCGATTAATTGCTGCACTGCTTGAATACCCAACAATCTCTTTGGTGTGGTTAGCTAGCTTTTAGGGGTTCCATGTATTTGACAAGGCGGTCGGTATTGGTCCAAATTGGGCGGGCCGAGTGGTTCTTTTGAATGGCTTCTTCCGTTGGCGGGTTTGGAGCCTCGGAATCCGCGTTACTGCCGTATCCTCATTCTTTATCGCCGTTAATGCGGCGTTTGTTTTTGTTTAAGCGCAACCTGCCATTGCGGTCCTTGGTATCCGGACTGCTGCAGCGTTTTTCTTTGAGGTTGTTCTGCTTGAGCTAGCCAGCTATCCTCTCCCGCCTGAAGCGGGTCATGAGTGATGTGAGGGCTGCCATGGATGGCTTCTCTGTCCTGGGTGCGGGCCAGCCACTCGTCGCGGATGTTATGTTTGAAGGCAGCGAGTGCCTCGCATCCGGACGGTCGATGATTTGATTTTCTTTGTTAGAACCGTGTCGAGAATTGCAGCGATTAAATGCAGCTGCTGGATTATGTGCTTAGGTCATCTGCGTCCGTTGATGCACATACGTGCCTGAAGTTGTCGAGAATGCGGCTGAGTCTTCCCAGCATCAATTGACTCTGCGGGCGGGCTGTTAAGCCAATGCCGAGCTGGTCCTTTAAGCAAGCGGGAGATATTTGATGGCGTGAAGATGCGTGCCCGCGGGCCATGTATATGGAAGATAATCCTCAATCCAAACCGTGAGGTCATTGTGCCATCGTAGGATTCGATATTAATGGTTTAAGGATTTGATGATCCATTACTTCGTCGTGAAGCATAGTGGGTGTCTGGCGCCTCGTATTGAGCAATATCGCGGCGTAGCTCGAAGGCGTTATACGCTCTGTTAAACCCGGCGGTAGTTGTATCGGTCTGACGGTATTAAATCGTGGGTTGTAGAGGCGCCCGTGATCCATAGATAGATCTGGATTGTCTTGCCTTGTCCTCAATATATCTCGCAAGTCGGTAGCGTTCCCGTGGCTTCATGCTTTTGGCGATGCGAGTGCGGTTTTGGTGGAGGCTTGCATCCTCTCCTCAGCGGCCACAGTGGTCGGTCTCTTGCCGTGTCATTGGTGATGCTTCCTCCTCTAATGGGGAGCAACTTGCGTTTTAGGTAACTTTTGGAGGGCGTTGAGTTCATACTCTTGACGCGAGGACCTCGGTCCATCATCGGCCCAGGTCTTGATCAGCTTGAAGTTGTTGCCTTTCTTTAGGCTGTTTGCCGTGGCCATTATCCTGCGTTGGCTCTTGTTGACGGGATCCTCAGGCACGACGAATTAAATGCGTCGCCGAGGCTTGCCTCGTCTCCGGAGGAGGTAAGTAGTGTCATCCTCGACCTCTTGATACGCGCCCTCTCGTGAGGGCTTGCTTCGCCTCCTCCTGCTTTGGATCGTCTTTGGAGGGAGTTGTCTTCGGCACTACGGGGTGTTATTATCTCTGTGCGGAATCTCCATTCTTCAGTGGCGGATTTAAGCGGCGCCGTGGCGTGGCGCAGGCTGTTCTTTAAGGAATCGGCCTCCATTGCTTCTCGCCGTCCCCATCTTTTGGGTGTCCACCATGTATATATCGTATGGCGGGTGGTCTTCGGTGTCTGTAAAGCTGGTTCTTAGTAGTCTCCGGCATCGTCGTCCATACCGTCGATGTCTTGGTCGTAATCAGTCGTCGGTTAAATTGTCGGCGGTGGCTCTGAAGTGGGTGGTGGGTGGGCTCTGAATTTCTTCGTCGTCGCGTCCCAACCATCTGGCCGTGGTTCGGCGAGGGCTCTCGAATAGCGAGAGATGCTTGATAATTTATGATATCGCCGAAGGCGAGTCTTTGAAAAATGTCATAGCGGTGAATTCCATGATCGGCTGTCGGATTCGGCGGCGGTAGCGGGGAGGTTGAGTCCGGAAAGTCCGGCACCTCGGAGTCATGAGCTTTATGCGGGACAAGGTAAGTGTTCGCTCCATCGCCGTAGAAGTTGCGGCTCGGCGGTGTCCAGCCATCCGTCCTCGATCCAAGCGATCGGCTCCGGACTATAGTCGGGCGGATTATGTCGCGACCTCAAGTCTGTCGTGGCGGTTAGGTCATGCCCGCCGTGACGGCGAGCACGCCGGCTATGGCTCAGATCCGCCGAAGATCAAGTCCCGCGGATATCGGCCGTGAAGTTTAGGCTTCAAACCTGACACGGCCGGCGTAGCTTTCGATCTGCTCGGATGGCCAAGTGAGTTGGCCCATGATCTTAACCGCGAATCTGAAGATCTGTCGGGGAGAAAGTCTCACCAGGACTGCGTCGTTGTTGATTGAAGAGGCCATCAAGCCTATCGGTGGCGACAGGAGGAACTCTCAATAAAGCACCAATGTCGGTGTCAAAACGGCGGATCTCGGGTAGGGGTCCCGGCTGTGCGTCTAGCGGATGGTAACGGGAGACAAGGGACACGATGTTTACCGGAGTTCGGGCCCTCTTGATGGAGGTAAACCCTCGTCTGCTTGATTGATATTGATATTGTGGATGTTTACAGAGTGGATCTACCACGAGATCAAGGAAAACCTAGAAGCTAGCCTATGGTATGATTGTAGGGTTGTTGTTCTAGTCCTACGGACTAAAGCCATCCGGTTTATATAGACACGGAGAGGGCTAGGGTTACATAGAGTCGGTTACAATGGTAGGAGATCTACATATCCGTATCGCCAAGCTTGCCTTCCACGCCAAGGAAAGTCCCATCCGGACACGGTGAAGTCTTCAATCTTGTATCTTCATAGTCTTGGAGTCGGTCGATGATGATAGTCCGGAGATGATAGTTCGGTGATGATGGTAGTCCGGCTATCAGACACCCCTAATCCGGGACTCCCTCACCCACCTTTTGAATGGAACCACAAAGGCGGAATGACTTTCTCAGTTGAAGAAAATGTTATTTCTCCTTAGCTGGCGGCCCGACTCTAAAACCCATGCTCTGAACATTGCCGCCACAGCGGGTAGTCAACGCCGTCATTGTAGTTGAGCATAAGGAGGAAGGCAAGTATTTTGTCGGGAACCCGGTATATTACACAAGCAAATCTTCGACCTCCAAGCAGAACTACCCCCACTACGGAGGAAAGTCCTTTCTGGCGTGCACTTTGCCTTAAGAAGTTGAAGCCTTACTTCTTGGTCGGATGGTCTCTTCGACCGAAAGTGATCGGGCAAGAGGACCATGGGTTGAATTTTGGGGCGACAGGCTCCATCGCAGATATCGTCCCTTAGTGCGCTTCCGCTCCCTCTTGGGAATATCGTTGCGTATATCATGTTTACCGTCCGAACTTGAGGGGGAATCCCTTTTGTCCTCTGTTGTTCGGGCGGTCTCTTCCTCGTCATCGCTGTGTAGCCCTTGTCACTGCTTTGGCGATTAAGTTGCTGCCTGCTTGAATACCCAACAATCTCTGTTGGTGTGGTTAGCTGGCTTTTCGGGGTTCCATGTATTTGACAGAGCGGTCGAGTATTCGGTCCAAATTGGGCGGGCCCGAGTGGTTCTTTTGAATGGCTTCTTCCGTTGACGGGTTTGGAGCCTCGGAATCCGGCGTTGACTGCCGTATCCTCATTCTTCGCCGTTAATGCAGCGTTTGTTTTGTTTCGACGCAACCTGCCATTGCGGTCCTTGGTATCCGGACTGCCAGCGTTTTTGCTTTGAGGTTGTTGCTGCGAGCTAGCCAGCTATCCTCTCCCGCGAAGCGGGTCATGAGTGATGTGAGGGCTGCCATGGATTTCGCTTCTCCCGTCCTAGGTGCGGGCCAGCCACTCGTCACGGATGTTATGTTTGAAGGCAGCGAGTGCCTCTGCATCCGGACGGTCGATGATTTGATTTTTCTTTGTTAAGAACCGTGTCGAGAATTGTGCGCCGATTAAATCAGCTGCTGGATTATGTGGCTTAGGTCATCTGCGTCCGGTGAGTCGCTTTACTCGTCTCGGAAGTTGTCGAGAATGCGGCTTCCGGTCCTCCAAAGATCAATTGACTCTGCGGGCAGGCTGTTAAGCCAATGCCGAGCTGGTCCTTTAAGCTTGAGCGGGAGATATTTGATGGCGTGAAGATGGCCGCCAAGGGCCATGTGTATATGGAAAGATAATCCTCAATCCAAACCGCGGGTCTGTTGTGCCATCGTAGGATTCGATATTAATGGGTTTAAACCCTTCAGGATTTGATGATCCATTACTTCGTCCGTGAAGCATAGTGGGTGTCTTGGCGCCTAGTATTGAGCAATATCGCGGCGTAGCTCGAGAGGCGTTATGCGCTCTGTTCGCCCGGCGGAGTAGTTGTATCCGCGCGACGGTATTAAATGCGTGGGTCGGGCGCGCACGTGATCCATAGATAGATCTGGATTGTCTTGCCTTATCCTCCAATATATCTACGCCAAGTCCGTAGCGTTCCCCGTGGCTTCACCTTTTGAGCGATGCCGAAGTGCGATTTTGGTGGAGGGCTTGCACGCCTCTCTATCGCGCCACGAGGTGGTCGGTCTGCGTGATGTCGCTGGTGATGCTTCCTCCTCTAATCGGGGAGCAACTTGCGTTTTGGGTAACTTTGGAGGGGCGTTCGAGTTCATACTCTTGACGCGAGGACCTCGGTCCATCTGTCGGCCAGCAGGTCTTGATCAGCTTGGAGTTGTTGCTGCTTTTCTTTAGGCTGTTTGCCGTGGCCATTATCCTGCGTCTGAAAGCGCTCTTGTTCGACCAGGATCCTCGGGCCACGACGAATTAAATGCGTTGTCGAGGCTTGCCTCGTCTCCGGAGGAGGTAAGTAATTGTCATCCTCGACCTCTTCGTCTGCCGACCTCTCGTGAGGGCTTGCTTACGCCTCCTCCTGCGCTGGATCGTCTTTGGAGGGAGTTGTCTTCGGCACTTTACGGGGTGTTATTATCTCCTGTGCGGAATCTCCATTCTTGCCGTGGCGGGATTTAGAGCGCGCCGCCTGACGCCGTCGGCGCTTGGGCTGTTCTTTAAGAATCGGCCTCCGCTGCTTCTTCGCCGTCCCCATCTTTGGGGTGTCCACCATGTATATGTCGTATGACGAGGTGGTCTTCCGGTGTCTTGTAGGCACTGGTTCTTGGTAGTCTCCGGCATCGTCGTCCATACCGTCGATGTCTTGAGTCGTGGTCGAATCGTCGGTTAAATTATCGGCGGTGGCTCTGAAGTGGGTGGTGGTGGGCTCTGAATTTCTTCGTCGTCCGCGTCCCAACTGTCCTGGCCGTAGCTCGGCAGTGGCTCTCGAATAGCGAGAGATGCTTCGTAATTTATGATATCGCGAAGGGCGAAAAGGAAAGATGTCCGCAGCGGTGAATTCCATGATCGGCGCCCAATCGGATTCGACCGGCGAGGGCGCAGGAGGTTCAAGTCGGCAGAGAGTCCGGCACCTCGAGTCATGAGCTTTATGCGGGACAAGGTAAGTGTTCGCTCTATCGCCGTGAAGGTGCGGCTCCCGGGCGGTGTCCAGCCATCCGTCCTCGATCAAGCGATCGGCTCCGGACTATGAGTCGGGCGGATTAGTGTCTTGACCTTCAAGGTGCTGTCCGGCGGCGAGTTAGGTCATGCCCATCGTGACAGCGAAGGCACGCCGGTATGGCTCAGATCCATCAAGATCAAGTCCCCGCGGATATCGGCCGTGAAGTTTAGGCTTCAAACCTGACACGACGGCCAGGGCGTAGCTTCGATCTGCTCGAGATGGCCAAGTGAGTTGGCCCGCGATCTTGCAAACCGCCCGAATCTGAAGATCTGTCCGGGAGAAAAGTCTCACCCAGGACTGCGTCGTTGTTGATTGAAGAGGCCATCAAGCCTATCGGTGGCGACACGAGAGGAACTCTCAATGAAAGCACCAATGTCGGTGTCAAAACCGGCGGATCTCGGGTAGGGGTCCCGAACTGTCGTCTAGGCGGATGGTAACAGGAGACAAGGGACACGATGTTTACCTGAGTTGGGCCCTCTTGATGGAGGTAAAACCCTACGTCCTGCTTGATTGATATTGATATTGTGGATGTTTACAAGAGTGGATCTACCACGAGATCAAGGAGGCTAAACCCTAGAAGCTAGCCTATGGTATGATTGTAAGGGTTGTTGTTCTAGTCCTACAGACTAAAGCCATCCGGTTTATATAGGCACCGAGAGGGCTAGGGTTACATAGAGTCGGTTACAATGGTAGGAGATCTACATATCCGTGTCGCCAAAGCTTGCCTTCCACGCCAAGGAAAGTCCCATCCGGGACGGGTGAAGTCTTCAATCTTGTATCTTCATAGTCTTGGAGTCCGGTCGATGATGATAGTCCGGCAGATGATAGTTCGGCTGATGATGGTAGTCCGGCTATCCAGACACCCCCTAATCCAGGACTCCCTCACCACCTTTTTCGAATGGAACCACAAGGCGGACGAAGCTTTTCTCCAGTTGAAGAAAATGTTGACTACTCCCCTTGTGCTGGCGGCCCCGACTCCTAAAGAGCCCATGCTCCTAGACATTGCCGCCACCAGCCGGGTAGTCAGCACCGTCATTGTAGTTGAGCATAAGGAGGAAGGCAAGGCGCTACCTGTCCGAGACGGTATATTACAGGCGAAATCTTGTCGACCTCCAAGCAGAACTACCCCACTACCGGAAGATGTGCTACTGGCGGCACTTTGCCGCCAAGAAGTTGAAGCCTTACTTTCGAGCATCCAATCATCTGTAGTGCACTGGCCCCACTAGCCGAGATCATCGGAGCCGAGATGCTTCGGCCGAGTGGCCAAATGGGCCATAGAGCTGGCTCCCTACACCATCTACTACCAGCCCCGCACCGCCATCAAGTCGCAAGCACTGGCCGACTTCCTCGTCGACTGGGCCGAGACCCAGTACCTGCCACCAGCTCCCGACTCCACCCATTGGAGGATGCATTTGATGGCTCCAAGATGCACACCGGCTTGGGAGCCAGCGTTGTCCTCACTTCCCCCAAAGGCGACAAGCTCAAATATGCGTTGCAGATCCATTTCGCCGCCTCCAACAACGTTGCCGAATACGAGGCGCTCATTCACTGGCTCCGGCTTGCCAAAGAACTTGGCATTCGCCGGATCCTGTGTTATGGTGACTCTGATTTAGTATTCCAGCAGTCATCTGGCGATTGGGACGCCAAAGATGCAAACATGGCGAGCTACCATTTCCTTTAACAGCAACTCACCGGATATTTCGAGGGGTGCAAGTTCCTTCACGTGCCAAGAAATGACAACGACCAAGCGAACACCACAGCACGAATCGGCTCCACCCGCCAGCAATACCATCCAAATGCGCCCTTCAGCGCCTCCTCAAGCCGTCTGTCAAGCCTTCACGAATCAGACTCCATCTTTGTGCGGCTCCCCAAGAAGTCGGATCCGACTCAAGAGCCCCAAACAGACGGCACAAGAATTCTTACAGATGGCTCCAAGAACGCCTTGAGAATGGCCGGCCGGGGACTTGAGAACCGGCCCGGGATCTCGACGACCAGTCCGAAGACTCCAGAGCTTGGCCCGAGGACTTCATCAATCCAGCAAGCGGCCGCAGACTCCAGCCCGCCGCCTCCCAGCCCAGCCACCCTCGTCCAAGTAGCAGTCCTGGCAGTTGAAGAAATAGCAGCACCTCATGGGCCCAAAACTCATCCTCAAGTTCTAGCAAGCGAGAGCTTCCAACCGATGAAATCTTGGCTCGGCAAGTACAACGCCGAGCGGCAGCCTACCATAGTCAACAAAGAGCTGGTCGGTATGGCGTCACTAGTGTCTACCAAATGAGCAAGGCCAGCGATTCTCGAAGACATCCATCAAAGAAAAGTCGGCCACCATGCGGCCTCAAGAGCACTCATCGCCAAAGCCTTTCGACCACGGTTTCTTCCGCCAACTGCCCTAGAAGAGGCCAAGGAATTAGTCCAAAAATGCAAGGGTGCGGATGTTCCGCTCCAAGTCAGATCGGCTTCCGCACTCAAGACTATCCCTTCGCTGGCCCTTTGCGGTTTGGGGCCGGACATGGTGGGACCATTCAAAACAGCACGAGGTGGCCTAACTCACTTACTTGTCGAGGTGGACAAGTTCACCAAGTGGATAGAAGTAAAGCCCATCAAGAAGTTGAATGGTCCGACTGCAGTGACTTTCATCTCCGACATCACGACTCGGTACGGCATACCACACAGCATCATCACCGACAATGGCACAAATTTTGCCAAAGGCGCCTTGACCCGTTTCTGCGCGACACAGGGCATCCGACTGGACTTAGCGTCCGTAGCTCCGCAGTCAAACGGCCAGGTGGAGCGAGCAAACGGCCCCATCCTGTCTGGCATCAAGCCTCGACTGGTCGAACCACTGGAGCGTTCGGCCGGCTGTTGGCTTGATGAATTGCCAGCCGTCCTCTGGAGTCTGCGCATGACTCCAAACAAGTCAACCGGCTTCACACCTTTCATCCTCGTCTACGGTGCTGAAGCCTTCATCCCAACGGATATAGAGTTCGACTCCCCGCGAGTCACCATATACACCAAGGAGGAAGCAGAAGAAGCACATCAAGACAGCGTCGATCTGCTGGAAGAGGGCCGGCTGTTGGCACTCAGCCGGTCCAGCATCTACCAGAAGAGCCAGCACCGATACTACAACAGGAAGGTTAGGCCGAGGTCTTTCCAAGAGGGCGACCTTGTGCTCCGGCTGATCCAGCGAACAGCCGGCCAGCACAAGCTGTCGGCGCCTTGGGAAGGCCCCTTCATTATCGACAAAGTCTTTGGCAACGACTCCTACTACGATCGGCCTTTCGAAGCCCGAAGCGCGCAAGAGGGACGACTCCGGCAAAGAGACGGAACAGCCATGGAATGCAAATCTTCTCCGAAGATTTTACAGTTGATGCAGTATGTACCACGCTACCCTTTGTATTAAAGTACAAAGACTTCAGGCCCCCCGAGACGAGCTCGGGGACTGCCCTTTTTGTTATCTGTATGATAAGAATTATGCCTTCGAGTATGCTACTTTTTGTTATGCCGCTTGGCACCGGGTTCGACTAGTCGGCCCGGGGACTCGCCGCCTCCGCGCTATGGAATGCTTCCTGCAGTCGGACAAGTAGTGTGTGGTGCCTAAGCCATCTCTGTCGAAGTCGCAGCTTCATGAGAGCGACTGTTTGGTGGGCAGGAGTAAGGAAGAATAGGCGCCCACATGAAAAATGGCTAAGGACCCAAAGCATAAACATAGCTTAAGCCGGCTTCAGCCTCTCTTATAAAAGCCGACTCTTGAGTAGTCGACTTGCCGCTTCTATCCAACTTGTTAAAAGACTCTAAAAATGGCCAAGTACTTGCCTTCCCAAAAGTAGCCAAGCATTTGATCCAATGGCGATCCATGAACAGTTGTCCGATGGCAAGGCGGCGACTAAGGAAGGTGGCAAAGGAAAAACCAAAGGAGCAATGAGCAAGGAAAGATAGAATTCGGATAAATATTTACATAACATAGGCCCTTGGCGAATCTTCAAGCAAGTTCAAAATACACACCGCTGGTGGAATTATGCGATTAACAAGTTCTTCAAAGACTACTAAAGCAGATAAAATAAAGGCAAGGCGGCAGCCTAGGAAGTGGCGGGCGGGTTGGGAGGTCGGAAGAGACAAGCGGTGTCGGCGCCGGGCGGCCGGCTGGGCGATCTCGGCTTGATCGTCTCGGCGGCGCCCGGCTGGTCGGGCGCGCTCATTGCTTTGGGCGCGGTCGAGCTGAGGCTGGTCGCTCGTTCGTCTTCTGGCGCCTCCGTCTCACCTCCGTCCTCCGCCTCGCCTTCCTCCTCGGCGCTGGAGCCGATCACCTCCGCCGAGTCCTCGTCATAATCCGGTTCATCGGAACCACTCGGCGGCGCCTCCCGCCGTCTTCAGCCCGCCAGGGGCGAAGGCGCTGGTGTTCAATAATGGTCGGCGATCGCCGCCGCGACGCCGACGAGGGCGTCTTCCATAGCTATCAGCTCGCTTTGGGCCTCCGACCGAACGCGGCCAGCTGGTCCAGTCCAGCCACGATACCACGCCTGACGAAATTCCAAGGCCAGGCGCTCGGCCGGGCCAAGGAACCCTCCGAGCCTCAAGGCGGCCAGCCGCGACCTCCGGCCGGTCGGCGATCCGATTGGGAGTCGCAGAACCGCATGTCGACCACGCAGGGCAGCAATCGCTGGCGCCAACACGTTGAAGCCGGCGCGAGATCCGATGGGCGGCGCGGGCGAGCCTCGATGCTCGAAGCTGCTCATCAAGGGTCTAGGGGCGTTGGCGGCAATCTCGCACCATTGCCCTCGGCGCCATGATCAGCCTCGATGGCTTGGTGGCCGCTGCGTGTGGCGGGGAAGAAGTCTGCCAAGGCGAAAAAGAAGCAAGTCAAAAATCGGAGTCAGCCCAACCTATAGTCAGCGGCTCAAAGAAAGAAAGTAAAAAAACTCACCGTCGACGATGTCCTCGATCTCATGGAAGCCGGAGGTCAGCAGGGCCTCCTTGTCGGTCCAGGAGGAGCAGTCTCTTTTTTCTCCGCCTCGTCCTGCGCCTTCTTAAGCAGCTCCCTTTGCTCCGCCAGCTGCGTAGCCAGCAGGTCGCGCTCCGTGGCGAGCATGCTGCACTTCCCCCCCTTGGCACGCAAGGCGGTGTTGGCTTCGCCCAGCTGCTGCTGAAGAGTGGCGTTGGCCTCTGAAGTATAAAAAGAAAAAGGACGTTAAGTCGTCAACAAAGAAGGTCGCGGGAAGATCCGCCCGATCGCTCAGCAGATGGCTCGTATCTCGGGACTACAGCCCGTGGTCTTGCAGCGCCCAAGAAAGAAGAAAAAGGACTCACTCGGCTCTCGAAGCAAATCGGCAGTCCGCTTGCCCAGCTCCTCAACATTGCGGTTGAAGGCAGTGACGCGGTGGTTGTGATACTCCTGTGATAAGTATTTGGACAAAGGTAAATATTTGGAACTCACAGATGGATTTCGAGCACTTTGCTCAGCAGCCGCCCAAACTCGGGGACTACACCCAGTGGGTGCGCTGGTGCGCCCCCACTGAGAAGAACAAGAAAAATGAAGTCAAAAGAAGAAAGCATACCGGACGGCTGCTCGCGACGCGGATGCGCCTTAGTGCGGTTCGGATGGCGTCGCCCTCGGCTCGCAACCGCTGAGCGTCCGAGCGCTGGTTCAGCGGGCCTGTGCCGCCTCCTCGCACCCACCCAACGGGCGCGGCGCTCATCGCCTCGGCGTCTGGGATGGCTGAGCTGGCGGCGCCGGTCTTCAAGGGGCGTGGCGCTGAAATCGCCTTCTCAAGGCGGTGGCGCACTGGCGAGGCGACTTGAAGGAGCAGCTTCGCCACGGCCTCGTCTTCAGTCGGCGGCACCGGCGGGTCCGCCTGCTGTTTACCTTGCGTGCTCCCGACGGCGGCGGGCGGCGGTGGCGGCAACCGTCGGCGCGACATGGAGGTCTCGCCGCCTTCCCTCTCCATGATGGGGTACTCGCCGCCGGCCCCCTCAGTCCGCCCCGTGAACTCCGGGGGCGGCGGTGCGGAGCTCAGAGGGATGACGAAAGCGCCCGATTGGCGGTGCGCGGCCTCCTCATTCGCCGCTTTGCGACGGACGGCGGCCGGCCTCATCCAGCTTCTTTCAGGCGGAGGCCGCGCCTTCTCGGCCTCCGCCTTCTCCAGCGGGCGGCTTCTTCCTCGTCGCGCTTCTCCTGCGCGTTCGCTCCGTCGCCTCCGGAGGTCGGGCGGGGTCAATCCGCCGAGTAGTGGCAGACGTCTCTGCCGACCCCATGATCGGGCGGCGGCGACCCTCTCTAAAGTAAGGGAGCCTGAAGCGAGGAAGGCATGTAAAGATTTGGGCAAGATTCACGAGAGAAAACAAGACAAAAGGCGGAAGCACTTACGCGAAGACCGGTGGAGGCTTTTCACTTCCTTGCGAGGCGGTTGGCCTTCGACCGCCTTTTCCCGCTTGGTCGCGGCGGCCGCCCCCTTGAACTTCTTCGATCGGCCGCCAAGCAAGCTCAGCCCAGCCCGGCGCTTCTTCGCGCCTCCTTGACCACACAAGCTGGCAGAGGAACTCGCGCTCGGCTGGCCGACCTTTGCCCGGTGGCGCGGGGCAACTTCCCCCTCGGTGTCGTCATCAAGCCAGTCGGCAAAGGTGGCCGAGGGCCTGAAGTCGCCTGCTCCTCCTCCTCCTCCTTCGGCGTCGGCCTCCATCGCCGCCGCCCCCAAGTCAGGGTCGTCGACGTCGCTCTCCGCTCGGTCGGGGACGAACTGACGGGCCGGTCCCGTGGTGCCGGCTGAAGGCTGGTGAGGGGGTTCTGACTCGAAAAAACCAAAAAGATCAAGTCGGATTCGGGCTGAAAAAGAAAATGCAGAAGAAGAGAGACAACTTACAACAGACGGGGGGTTGGCGCGTGAGTACGGTTCCTTGCCGAACTGCCAATCCGCCGTGAGATTGCAGTTCGCGATGTAGTTCACAGTGTCCGCCACCTCCGCGTGGGGCATGTCCTTGGAGCACGTCTGACTTGGGTCCCGGTGGCCGCTCATCTGGCAGATCCAATGAGGTCAGCCTTGGAGCGGGAGGACTCGGCGCGCCACGAAGGCGGCCAGCAAGTCGGCCCCGGTCAAACCCTCCGACTGCGTCAGCACTCGGAGTCGCGCGACGGCAGCGGCACCAGCGGGAGTCAGCGTCCTGGCCCGGTGGGACCAGCTGGGGAGCCTCCCGGCCAGTGCGTCGGCATCATAAGGCGGCAGATTGACCCAGTCGCCTTCTGGGGCGACGTGTTGGGGAACGTAGTAATTTCAAAATTTTCCTACGCACACACAGGATCATGGTGATGGCATAGCAACGAGAGGGGAGAGTGTGTCCACGTACCCTCGTAGACCGAAAGCGGAAGCGTTATGACAACGCGGTTGATGTAGTCGTACGTCTTCACGATCCGACCGATCCAAGTACCAAACGTACGGCACCTCCGTGTTCAGCACACGTTCAGCTCGATGAAGATCCCCGGACTCCGATCCAGCAGGGTGTCGGGGATGAGTTTTGTCAGCACGACGGCGTGGTGACGATGATGATGCTCCACCGGCGCAGGGCTTCGCCTAAGCTCCGCGACGATATGACCGAAGTGGAATATGGTGGAGGGGGCACCGCCACGGCTAAGGAACGATCCGTAGATCAACTTGTGTCTGGGGTGCCCCCGCACCCGTATATAAAGGAGCAAGGGGTGCGGCCGGCCCTAGGAGGAGGCGGCGGAGGAGTCCTACTCCCACGGAGTAGGACTCCCCTTCCTAGTTGGATTAGGACTTGGGGGAGGGAAGAGGAAGGGGCGCGCCCCCTCTCCTGTCCTATTCGGACTAGGGGGGAGGCGCGGCCTGCCCCTGGCGGCCCTCCTCTTCTCCCTCATGGCCCACTAAGGCCCATTAACCCCGGGAGGTTCCGGTAACCCCGGTGTTCGAAAAATCCTGATTTCACCGGAACTATTCAAGTCCAAACATAGGCTTCCAATATATCAATCTTTATGTCTCGACCATTTGAGACTCCTCGTCATGTCCGTGATCACATCCGGAACTCGAACAAACTTCGTACATCAATACTCATAAAATTGTCATCGTAACGTTAAGCGTGCGGACCCTACGGGTTCGAGAACTATGTAGACATGACCTAGAACTATTCTGGGTCAATAACCAATAGTGGAACCTGGATGTTCATATTGGTTCCTACATTTTCTACAAAGATCTTTATCGGTCAAACCGCATAACAACATCGTTGTTCCCTTTGTCATCGGTATGTTACTTGCCCGAGATTGATCGTCGGTATCAATACCTAGTTCAATCTCGTTACGGCAAGTCTCTTTACTCGCTACGTAATACATCATTTCATAACTAACTCATTAGTTACAATGCTTGCAAGGCTTAGGTGATGAGTATTACCGAGAAGGCCCAGAGATACCTCTCCGAGCAATCGGAGTGACAAAACCTAATCTCGAATTATGCCAACTCAACATATACTTTTGGAGACACCTGTAGAGTACCTTTATAATCACCCGATTCGTTGTGACGTTTGGTAGCACACAAAGTGTTCCTCCGTAAACAGGAGTTGCATAATCTCATAGTTGCAGGAACTTTGTATAAGTCATGAAGAAAGCAATAGCAACATACTAAGCGATCAAGTGCTAAGCTAATGGAATGGGTCAAGTCAATCACATCATTCTCCTAATGATGTGATCCCGTTAATCAAATGACAACTCATGTCTATGGTTAGAAAACATAACCATCTTGATTAACGAGCTAGTCAAGTAGAGGCATACTAGTGACATTCTGTTTGTTTATGTATTCACACATGTATTATGTTTCCGGTTAATACAATTCTAGCATGAATAATAAACATTTATCATGATATAAGGAAATAAATAATAACTTTATTATTGCCTCTAGGGCATATTTCCTTGATCTCCCACTTGCACTAGAGTCAATAATCTAGATTACACAAGTAATGATTCTCACACCCATGGAGTCTTGGTGCTGATCATGTTTTGCTCGTGAGAGAGGCTTAGTCAGCGGGTCTGCAACATTCAGATCCGTATGTATCTTGCAAATCTCTATGTCTCCCACTTGGACTTGGTCCCGAATGGAATTGAGCGTCTCTTGATGTGCTTGGTCCTCTTGTGAAATCTGGATTCCTTTGCCAAGGCAATTGCACGATATTGTCACGAGAAGATCTTCATTGGTCCCGATGCACTAGGTATAACACCTAGATCGGAAATGAACTCCTTCATCCGACTCCTTCATTTGCTGCTTCGAAGCAGCTATATACTCCGCTTCACATGTAGATCCCGCCACGGCGCTTTGTTTAGAACTGCACCAACTTACAGCTCCACCGTTTAATAAAAATACGTATCCGGTTTGCGATTTAGAATCGTCGGATCGGTGTCAAAGCTTGCATCAACGTAACCCTTTACGACAAGCTCCTTGTCACCTCCATAAGCGAAACATATCCTTAGTCCTTTTCGTATTTCAGGATATTCTTGACCGCTGTCGATGATCCACTCTGGATTACTTTGGTACCTCCTGCTAAGCTAATAGCAAGGCACACATCAGGTCAGGTACACAGCATTGCATACATGATAGAGCCTATGGCTGAAGCATAGGAACTCCTTTCATTTTTCTCTATCTTCTGCGGTGGTGGGCATTGAGTCGACTCAATCTTACACCTTGTAATACAGGCAAGAACCCTTTCTTTGCTTGATCCATATTGAACTTTTCAAGACTTTATCAAGGTATGTGCATTGTGAAAGTCCAATCAAGCGTCTTGATCTATCTCTATAGATCTTGATGCCCAATATGTAAGCAGCTTCACCGAGGTCCTTCATTGAAAAACTTTTATTCAAGTATCCTTTTATGCTATCCAGAAATTCTATATCATTTCCAATTAACAATATGTCAACCACATATAATATTAGAAATGCTCTGAGCTCCCACTCACTTTCTTGTAAATACAGGCTTCTCCAAAAGTGCATATAAAACCATATCTTTGATCACACTATCAAAGCGTTTATTCCAACTCCGAGAGGCTTGCACTGACCATAGATTGATCGTTGGAGCTTGCACACTTTGTTAGCTCCTTAGGATCGACAAAACCTTCGGTTGCATCATATACAACTCTTCTTCCGAAATCCATTTAGAAATGCAGTTTTGACATCCATCGCCATATTTCATAATCATAAAATGCGGCGATTGCTAACATGATTCGGACAGACTTAAGCATCGCTTCTGGTGAGAAGGTCTCATCGTAGTCAACTCCTTGAACTTGTCGAAAACCTTTTGCAACAAGTCGAGCTTTGTAAACATAACATTACCGTCGCGTCGGTCTTCTTCTTAAAATCCATTTATTCTCTATTGCTTGCCGATCATCGGGCAAGTCAACCAAAGTCCATACTTTGTTCTCATACATGGATCCCATCTCAGATTTCATGGCTTCAAACCATTTTGCGGAATCTGGGCTCACCATCGCTTCTTCATAGTTCGTGGGTTCACCATGATCTAGTAGCATGACTTCGAGAATAGGATTACCGTACCATTCAGTGCGGATTTTATTCTGGTTGATCTCTGATTCAGTAACAACTTGATCTGAAGTTTCATGATCATTATCATTCACTTCCTCGCTAATCGTGTAGGTGTCACGAAACCGATTTACGTGATGAACTACTTTCAATAAGGGAGCTGGTATCATTACCTCATCAAGTTCTACTTTCCTCCCACTCACTTCTTTCGAGAGAAACTCCTTCTCTAGAAAGGATCCATTCTTAGCAACGAATGTTTTGCCTTCGGATCTGTGATAGAAGGTATACCCAATTGTCTCCTTTGGGTATCCTATGAAGACACATTTTTCGATTTGGGTTCAAGCTTATCAGGTTGAAGCTTTTTCACATAAGCATCGCAACCCCAAACTTTCGAAGCGACAACTTTGGTTTCTTGCCAAACCATAGTTCATAAGGTGTCGTCTCAGCGGATTTTGATGGTGTCCTATTTAACGTGAATGCGGCTGTCTCTAAAGCATAACCCCAAAGCGATAGCGGTAAATCGAAATAGACATCATAGATCGCACCATATCTAGTAAAGTACGATTCGACGTTCGGACACACCATTACGCTGTGGTGTTCCGTGGCGTGAGTTGCGAAACTATTCCGCATTGCTTCAAATGTAGACCAAACTCATAACTCAAATATTCTCCTCCACGATCAGATCGTAGAAACTTTATTTTCTTGTTACGATGATTTTCAATTTCACTCTGAAATTCTTTGAACTTTTCAAATGTTTCAGATTTATGCTTCATCAGGTAGATATACCCGTATCTGCTTAAATCATCTGTGAAGGTAAGAAAATAATGATATCCGCCACGAGCTTCAACATTCATCGGACCACATACATCTGTATGTATGATTTCCAACAAATCTGTTGCTCTCTGCATACAACCGGAGAACGGTGTTTTAGTCATCTTGCCCATGAGGCACGGTTTGCAAGTACCAAGTGATTCATAATTAAGTGATTCCAAAAGTCCATCTGTATGGAGTTTCTTCATGCGTTTACACGATATGACCTAAACGGCGATTGCCACAAATAAGTTGCACTATCATTATCAACTCTGCATCTTTTGGCTTCGACATTATGAATATGTGTATCACTACCGCCGAGATTCAACAAGAATAGACCACTCTTCAAGGGTGCATGACCATAAAAGATATTACTCATATAAATAGAACAACCATTATTCTCTGATTTAAATGAATAACCGTCTCGCATTAAACAAGATCCAGATATAATGTTCATGCTCAACGCTGCACCAAATAACAATTATTTAGGTCTAAAACTAATCCGAAGGTAGATGTAGAGGTAGCGTGCCGACCGTGATCACATTGACTTTGGAACCGTTTCCCACGCCAGATCGTCACCTCGTCCTTTGCCGGTGCTCGCTTATTCGTAGTCCCTGTTTGAGTTGCAAATATTAGCTACGTAACCAGTATCAAATACCAGGTGCTACTACGAGCTCTAGTAAGGTACACATCAATAACATGTATATCACATATACCTTTGTTCACCTTGCCATCCTTCTTATCCGCCAAATACTTGGGGCAATTCCGCTTCGGTGACCAGCTTGCTTGCAGAGAAGCACTCAGTTTCAGGCTTAGGTCCAGACTTGGGTTTCTTTTCTTGAGCAGCAACTTGCTTGCTGTTCTTATTAAAGTTCCTTCTTCTTTCCTTTGCCCTTTTCTTGAAACTAGTGGTCTTGTTGACCATCAACACTTGATGCTCCTTCTTGATTTCTACCTCCGCAGCTTTTAGCATTGCGAAGAGCTCGGGAAGTGTCTTGTTCATCCCTTGCATATTATAGTTCATCACGAAGCTCTTGTAGCTTGGTGGCAGTGATTGGAAAATTCTGTCAATGACACTATCATCCGGAAGATTAACTCCCAGTTGAATCAAGTGATTATTATACCTAGACATTTTGAGTATGTGCTCACTGACAGAACTATTCTCCTCCATCTTGCAGCTATAGAACTTATTGGAGACTTCATATCTCTCAATCCGGGCATTTGCTTGAAATATTAACTTCAACTCTGGAACATCTCATATGCCCCATGACGTTCAAAACGTCGTTGAAGACCCGGTTCTAAGCCGTAGAGCATGGCACACTGAACTATGGAGTAGTCATCAGCTTTGCTCTGCCAGACGTTCACAACTTCGGCATTGCTCCTGCAACAGGCCTGGCACCCAGCGGTGCTTCGGGGCGTAATTCTTCTCGGCAGCAATGAGGATAATCCTCAAATTACGGACCCAGTCCGTGTAATTGCTACCATCATCTTTCAACTTTGCTTTCTCAAGGAACGCATTAAAATTCAACGAAACAACAAAGATGAGCCATCTATCTACAAAGAAACATAGACAAGCAAAATACTATCAGGTACTAAGTTCATGATAAATTTAAGTTCAATTAATCATATTAACAACTCCCACTCAGACAGAAATCTCTCTAGTCATCTAAGTGATTACGTGATCCAAATCAACTAAACCATAACCGATCATCACGTGAGATGGAGTATTTTTCAATGGTGAACATCACTATGTTGATCATATCTACCATATGATTCACGCTCGACCTTTCGGTCTCCGTGTTCCGAGGCCATATCTGCATATGCTAGGCTCGTCAAGTTTAACCTGAGTATTCTGCGTGTGCAAAACTGTCTTGCACCCGTTGTAGATGGACGAGAGCTTATCACACCGATCATCACGTGGTGTCCGGGCACTCTGAACTTTTAGCAGCGGTGCATACTCAGGGAGAACACTTCTTGCTAATTTTAGTGAGAGATCATCTTATAATGCTACCGTCAATCAAAGCAAAATAAGATGCATAAAGGATAAACATCACATGCAATATTTATAAGTGATATGATATGGCCATCATCATCTTGTGCTTGTGATCTCCATCTCCGAAGCACCGTCGTGATCACCATCGTCACCGGCGCGACACCTTGATCTCCATCGTAGCATCGTTGTCGTCTCGCCAACTATTGCTTCTCGACTATCGCTATCGCTTAGTGATAAAGTAAAGCAATTACATGGCTTTTGCATTTCATACAATAAAGCGACAACCATATGGCTCCTGCCAGTTGCCGATAACTCGGTTACAAAACATGATCATCTCATACAATAAAATATATCATCATGTCTTGACCATATCACATCACAACATGCCCTGCAAAAACAAGTTAGACGTCCTCTACTTTGTTGTTGCAAGTTTTACGTGGCTGCTACGGGCTTAAGTAAGAACCAATCTCACCTACGCATCAAAACCACAATGATAGTTTGTCAATTTGACTCCGTTTTAACCTTCGCAAGGACCGGGCGTAGCCACACTCGGTTCAACTAAAGTTGGAGAGACTGTCTCCCGCAAGCCACCTCTGTGCAAAGCACGTCGGGGGAACCGGTCTCGCGTAAGCGTACGCGTAATGTCGGTCCGGGTTGTCTCGTCCAACAATACCGCCGAACCAAAGTATGACATGCTGGTAGGCAGTATGACTTATATTGCCCACAACTCACTTGTGTTCTACTCGTGCATATAACATCAAACCACAAAACCTAGGCTCGGATGCCACTGTTGGGGAACGTAGTAATTTCAAAATTTTCCTACGCACACATAGGATCATGGTGATGGCATAGCAACGACAGGGGAGAGTGTGTCCACGTACCCTCGTAGACCGAAAGCGGAAGCGTTATGACAACGTGGTTGATGTAGTCGTACGTCTTCACGATCCGACCGATCCAAGTACCGAACGTACGGCACCTCCGTGTTCAGCACACGTTCAGCTCGATGACGATCCCGGACTCCGATCCAGCAGGGTGTCGGGATGAGTTTCGTCAACCGACGGCGTGGTGGCGATGATGATGCTCCACCGGCGCGGGGCTTCGCCTAAGCTCCGCGACGATATGACCGGTGGAATATGGTGGAGGGGGCACCGACACGGCTAAGGAACGATCCGTAGATCAACTTGTGTCTGGGGTGCCCCTTCCCCGTATATAAAGGAGCAAGGGGGTGTGGCCGGCCCTAGGAGGAGGCGGCGCGGAGGAGTCCTACTCCCACCGGAGTAGGACTCCCCCTTCCTAGTTGGATTAGGACTTGGGGAGGGAAAGAGAGGAAGGCGCGCCCCTCTCCTTGTCCTATTCGGACTAGGGGAGGCGGCGGCCTGCCTGGCCGGCCCTCCTCTTCTCCCTCATGGCCCACTAAGGCCCATTAACCCCGGGAGGGTTCCGGTAACCCCGGTGTTCCTAAAAATCCGATTTCACGGAACTATTCGAAGTCAAACATAGGCTTCCAATATATCAATTTTATGTCTCGACCATTTCGAGACTCCTCGTCATGTCCGTGATCACATCCGGACTCCAACAAACTTCGTACATCAATACTCATAAAATTGTCATCGTAACGTTAGCGTGCGGACCCTACGGGTTCGAGAACTATGTAGACATGACCTAGAACTATTCTCGGTCAATAACCAATAGTGGAACCTGGATGTTCATATTGGTTCCTACATTTTCTCGAAGATCTTTATCGGTCAAACCGCATAACAACATACATTGTTCCTTTGTCATCGGTATGTTACTTGCCCGAGATTCGATCGTCGGTATCAATACCTAGTTCAATCTCGTTACCGGCAAGTCTCTTTACTCGCTCGTAATACATCATTTCATAACTAACTCATTAGTTACAATGCTTGCAAGGCTTAGGTGATGAGTATTACCGAGAAGGCCCAGAGATACCTCTCGACAATCGGAGTGACAAAACCTAATCTCGAATTATGCCAACTCAACATGTACTTTTGGAGACACCTGTAGAGTACCTTTATAATCACCCGATTCGTTGTGACGTTTGGTAGCACACAAAGTGTTCCTCCGTAAACGGAGTTGCATAATCTCATAGTTGCAGGAACTTTGTATAAGTCATGAAAAAAGCAATAGCAACATACTAAACGATCAAGTGCTACGCTAACGGAATGGGTCAAGTCAATCACATCATTCTCCTAATGATGTGATCCCGTTAATCAAATGACAACTCATGTCTATGGTTAGAAAACATAACCATCTTCGATTAACGAGCTAGTCAAGTAGAGGCATACTAGTGACATTCTGTTTGTTTATGTATTCACACATGTATTATGTTTCCGGTTAATACAATTCTAGCATGAATAATAAACATTTATCATGATATAAGGAAATAAATAATAACTTTATTATTGCCTCTAGGGCATATTTCCTTCACGACGTTCTTCACATAAAAATAAGACCACTGCCACATCTTCACTGACTTAATCAGCGGGATGGTGGGAAACGGGTTGTCGGCCACCGATCTCCGCATTGCGATGAAGGCACCGCACAGGGCTGGCACGCCGGCGACGTGCGTGCCGAGCTTGGACTGGAAGAACTCCCCCCATAGCTCGATGGTGGGAAGAACGCCGAGGAAGCCTTCGCACAAGGTGGCGAAGGCAGCCAGCAGCACCACCGTGTTCGGAGTAAGGTGGTGCGGCTGGAGCTTGTGGAACTCCAAGAAGGAGCAGAAGAAACCGCTCGCCGGCAGCCCTAGGCTGCGCATGAGGTGCGAGCGGAATACGACCCGCTCGCCCTCCTCCGGCGCCGGTGATATTTCCCTCGCCGGCGAGGCGCGGGCCCGCACTAGGTTCTTGTCGGGGAGACGACGCGTCTTGCGAAGGAACTCGATGTGGTCGTCGTCCACCTCGGAGCCATCCCACACGCCGGAACGCACGACAGGAGGTGCGGCGGCGGAGGAAGAGCTCATCGCTGCGGGCGTGGCGTCGTTCGGCGCGGCGGCGGCGAGAGGAAGAAGAAGCAAGAGGAAGCGGGGGGAGTAGGGAAGATGGGCGCGCGTGCTTCGCCGCCCCCCTCCTCCCGCCTACTTATAGGCTCGTGGGCTGAGAAGCTGATGGGGCGGACGTGGGAACCCCAACCGTCCGCACGGCCGCAACGGATCCGTTCGCGTGCCGAGGCGCGGTAGTGGCGGGTCCAGCCTGACGGCATGCCCCGTCGTGCGCGTGGGTGGGCAGACTGGCACTGCCGCGTGGCGCCACGCGACGGGTCCGCAACGGGCAGCTTCCTGGAAGCTTATCAGGCACGCTGCCTGGATCCCGCTACGACTTTCAAACTCTTTAACGGGCAAGACGGCCTTCTGCGAGTCCGGCTCCAGCTAGTCGGCCTAGAGGAAGACGGCGAGCAAGGCCCAAATTGCACCACTAGGAGGATGAAACTGTTGAGGCCCCTCGACATGTCACCCTCGGCGCCTCACCAGCTTCGGGGACTACTGTCGGAGTAATGGGCCACGGGTAGGCTAACCCGAGCCCCTGAACCTTTCAAGACATCGGGGCAGGCTGCGCCCCTCAAGGCCGCCGACTGCCCCTCACGGCCGAGTCCCAGGGACGACTTCGAGATAAGTCGACTCCTAACTGGCGGCTTCCAGAGAAGCCGGCTATGGGGAGTCGGCCCGCGACTCCGACCACCTCCTGCCTTCGCAATAATGGATGGGACGGGGTACGGCCACCGCGCGGCCCATCGCTGCCCCGTTCGCGAAGGGCAGGCATGGCCACAGTGCGCCGTACCAAAGGAGATCTCCATCCGGCGCGGCACTGTTGCCATGTCGGCCCTGACATCATCCCCCGTGGGTGGCGCCACAATGCCACAACGGCTGTCTGTATGACCCGAGAGCGGCTGGACCCGCTTTGTCGTGAAGTCTGAAGACGGCGAGCGCCACAAGACGGACCCGTTGGGAGTCGGCCCCCAGGAGTCGGCTAGCCCTCCCACGGGCCCCGCACACCATTAATCGACAAGGCGGGGAATGGCAGCGATGATCGCTTTCGACAGTGGCGGCGGCACTGCCATGACCCCATGACCAAGCCAGCGTCATTAGAAGCACGGCTACAGAATCCGCAGCCGCAAGACCGCCCATGTGGACAAAACCTGTCGGCTCCGTGCATCCGTCGGCCAAGGGCCACCAACGGCGGCCCCAGCGTCGGCGGAGAAGACGGCAGCTGAGAGAGATGGCTGGGACCCAGCGCCCAGCGGATTACCATTGTACCCCGGGGTAGGCCTATATAAACCCCCGGACACCCATGCAAAGGTTGGACCACGATAGTTTTAGACACACATAGAGGAAGAGGAGAGCTAGCCGTGCCCTTCTCCTTCCTCACCCCGAATAGCTCAAGGAGCAACCTTGTACCCACTTTGCCATAGTGATCATGCGGAGACCCCGCAGAGCAGCAGTAGGGGTGTTATCTCCACGGAGAGCCCTGAAGCTGGGTAAGATCCACCGGCGTGCATGTCTATGCCTCATCCCGTTTCCAGGCACCGGCGACGTTCTACTCGCCCCCACCATGATAAGCCATCCCTTGGCATATGTCGCACCCAACCCCCGACACTATCACACCCGATCATCACGTGGTGTCTCAGCACGAAGAACTTTCGCAACGGTGCATACTCAGGGAGAACACTTATACCTTGATAATTTAGTGAGAGATTATCTTATAGTGCTATCGTCAATCAAAGCAAGATAAGATGCATAAAAGATAAACATCACATGCAATCAATATAAGTGATATGATATGGCCATCATCATCTTGTGCTTGTGATCTCCATCTCTGAAGCACTGTCATGATCACCATTGTCACCGGCGCGACACCTTGATCTCCATCGTAGCATCGTTGTCTTCTCGCCAACTTATGCTTCTACGACTATCGCTGCCGCTTAGTGATAAAGTAAAGCATTACAGGGCTTTTGCATTGCATACAATAAAGCGACAACCATATGTCTCCTGCCAGTTGCCGATAACTCGGTTACAAAACATGATCATCTCATACAATAAAATATAGCATCATGCCTTGACCATATCACATCACAACATGCCCTGCAAAAACAAGTTAGACGACCTCTACTTTGTTGTTGCAAGTTTTACGTGGCTGCTACGGGCTGAGCAAGAACCGTTCTTACCTATGCATCAAAACCACAACGATAGTTTGTCAAGTTGGTGCTGTTTTAACCTTCTCAAGGACCGGGCGTAGCCACACTTGGTTCAACTAAAGTTGGAGAAACTGACAACCGCCAGCCACCTGTGTGCAAAGCACGTCGGTAGAACCAGTCTCGCGTAAGCGTACGCGTAATGTTAGTCCGGACCGCTTCATCCAACAATACCGCCGAACCAAAGTATGACATGCTGGTAAGCAGTATGACTTGTATCACCCACAACTCACTTGTGTTCTACTCGTACATATGACATCTACGCATAAAACCTGGCTCGGATGCCACTGTTGGGGAACGTAGTAATTTCAAAAAAATTCCTACGCACACACAGGATCATGGTGATGCATAGCAACGAGAGGGGAGAGTGTTGTCCACGTACCCTCGTAGACCGAAAGCGGAAGCGTTAGAACAACGCGGTTGATGTAGTCGTACGTCTTCACGGCCCGACTGATCAAGCACCTAAACTACGGCACCTCCGAGTTCTAGCACACGTTCAACTCGATGACGTTCTCCGTACTCCGATCCAGCAGAATGTCGGGGAAGAGTTCCGTCAGCACGATGGCGTGGTGACGATCTTGATGTTCTACCGTCGCAGGGCTTCGCCTAAGCACCGCTACTATATTATCGAGGAGGACTATGGTGGAGGGGGCACCGCACACGGCTAAGAGATCAATAGATCAATTGTTGTGTCTCCAAGGGGTGCCCCCCTCCTCGTATATAAAGGAGTGGAGGAGGGGGAGGGCCGGCCCTCTCTATGGCGCACCCTAGGAGGAGTCCTACTCCCACCGGGAGTAGGATTCCCCCCCCCCCCCTTCCAAGTAGTAGGAGTAGGAGTCAAGGACAGGCGAAAGAGAAGAGAAGGAAGGAGGGGGTGCAGCCCCTCCCCCTAGTCCAATTCGGACTAGGCTTTGGGGGGTGGGGGGCAGCCTCTCCTCTCTCTTTCCCCTAAGGCCCAATAAGGCCCATATACTCCCCGGCGAATTCCCATAACTCTCCGGTACTTCGAAAAATACCCGAATCACTCGGAACCTTTCCGATGTCCGAATATAGTCGTCCAATATATCGATCTTTACGTCTCGACCATTTCGAGACTCCTCGTCATGTCCCCGATCTCATCCGGGACTCCGAACTACCTTCGGTACATCAATACACATAAACTCATAATATAACCGCCATCGAACTTTAAGCGTGCGGACCCTACGGGTTCGAGAACTATGTAGACATGACCGAGACACGTCTCCGGTCAATAACCAATAGCGGAACCTGGATGCTCATATTGGCTCCCACATATTCTACGAAGATCTTTATCGGTCAAACAGCATAACAACATACGTTGTTCCCTTTGTCATCGGTATGTTACTTGCCCGAGATTCGATCGTCGGTATCTCAATACCTAGTTCAATCTCGTTACCGGCAAGTCTCTTTACTCGTTCCGTAATACATCATCCCGCAACTAACTCATTAGTTGCAATGCTTGCAAGGCTTATATTGATGTGCATTACCGAGTGGGCCCAGAGATACCTCTCCGACAATCGGAGTGACAAATCCTAATCTCGAAATACGCCAACCCAACAAGTACCGTTGGAGACACCTGTAGAGCACCTTTATAATCACCCGGTTAGTTGTGACGTTTCGTAGCACACAAAGTGTTCCTCCGGTAAACGGGAGTTGCATAATCTCATAGTCATAGGAACATGTATAAGTCATGAAGAAAGTAATAGCAACGTACTAAACGATCAAGTGCTAAGCTAACAGAATGGGTCAAGTCAATCACATCATTCTCCTAATGATGTGATCCCGTTAGTCAAATGACAACTCATGTCTATGGTTAGGAAACATAACCATCTTTAATTAACGAGCTAGTCAAGTAGAGGCATAGTAGTGACACTCTGTTTGTCTATGTATTATGTTTCCCGTTAATACAATTCTAGCATGAATAATAAACATTTATCATGATATAAGGAAATAAATAATAACTTTATTATTGCCTCTAGGGCATATTTCCTTCAGTACGGTGTGCCTCTAAGATAGCCGCTTGCCGCAGAAGACCTGGCAATGTGTCCGGTTGTATATCGGACAGTCCGGGGCCTTCTCTGTTGGTCTCTCTAGGAGCTGAGAACCCCGGACTTTGGGCGGCCGAAGAGTGACCTTTTGGTTTTTGCGGGTCGGGAGAGATCCTCTGGGACGACACCTCAGGGTCGTCTGTCTCATGATGCGGGGAAGTAGGAGGAGGCGTTTCGCTCTCCATCATCTCCGGAAGAAGATCCCCTGAGGACAAACTTTGTTGAGAAGGGCTATGAGCCGGACTGCAAAACGTTTGTCTCGGTTGTAATTCTCAAGAAAAGAACGGGGCCTGCTTACTAAAGTACCTTTGTTCACTTATGGCTCGGTTAACGGCTGGCGCCACTGTGAGCGTTGTGCGGCAATGCTGCCCTCCGGGGCAGGGCCCCCTGATGAAGGTTTCTTCCCTCGTTTGGAGGCCTCTTCTTCTAAATCTTCGGGGGTGGTCCTTTTCTTCCCGTGGGGAGAGGGGATACTAGATACTCCTCCCCGTGCATCCTCCGCCACGGGGATACTAACTTTTCCAGTTAGGATGCGTAACGTATCCGTAGCATGAACTCCGCTTTTGTCTTCCTCATTCCTCTCCTTGTGTTCCCTGATACGTCTCCAACGTATCTACTTGTCCAAACACTTTTGCCCCTGTTTTGGACTCTAATTTGCATGATTTGAATGAAACTAACCCGGGCTGACGTTGTTTTCAGCAGAACTACCATGATGTTGTTTTATGTGTAGAATACAAAAGCTCTCGGAATGACCTGAAAATCCACGGAGATAACTTTTGGAAAATATAAAAAATACTGGCGAAAGAATCATGGCCAGGGGGCCACACCCTGTCCATAAGGGTGGGGGGCGCGCCCCCTCCCCTGGGCGCGCCCCCTGTCTCGTGGGCCCCCTGACGCTCCACCGACCTCAACTCCAACTCCATATATTCCGTTTCACGGAGAAAAAACCAGAGAGAAAGTTTCATCGCGTTTTACGATACGGAGCCGCCGCCAAGCCCTAATCTCTCTCGGGAGGGCTGATCTGGAGTCTGTTCGGGGCTCCGGAGAGGGAGATTCATCACTGTCGTCATCATCAACGATCCTCCATCACCAATTTCATGATGCTCACCGCCGTGCGTGAGTAATTCCATCATAGGCTTGCTGGACGGTGATGGGTTGGATGAGATTTACCATTTAATCAAGTTAGTTTTGTTAGGGTTTGATCCCTAGTATCCACTATGTTCTGAGATTGATGTTGCTATGACTTTGCTATGCTTAATGCTTGTCACTAGGGCCCGAGTGCCATGATGTCAAATCTAAACCTATTATGTTTTCATGAACATATGTGAGTTCTTGATCCTATCTTGCAAGTCTATAGTCACCTATTATGTGTTATGATCCGACAACCCCGAAGTGACAATAATCGGGATACTTCTCGGTGATGACCGTAGTTTGAGGAGTTCATGTATTCACTATGTGTTAATGCTTTGGTCCGGTACTCTATTAAAATTAGGCCTTAATATCTCTTAGTTTCCATTAGGACCCCGCTGCCACGGGAGGGTAGGACAAAAGATGTCATGCAAGTTTTTTTCCATAAGCACGTATGACTATATTCAGAATACATGCCTGCATTACATTAATGAATTGGAGCTAGTTCTGTGTCACCCTATGTTATAGCTATTACATGAGGAATCGCATCCGACATAATTATCCATCACTGATCCAATGCCTACGAGCTTTTCACATATTGTGCTTCGCTTATTTACTTTTCCGTTGATATTGTTACAATTACTACAAACCTGCTATCTTTACTTTTGCCACTGTTACCATTACTATCATACTACTTTGCTACTAAATACTTTGCTGCATATACTAAGTTATCCAGGTGTGGTTGAATTGACAACTCAACTGCTAATACTTGAGAATATTATTTGGCTCCCCTTGTGTCGAATCAATAAATTTGGGTTGAATACTCTACCCTCGAAAGCTGTTGCGATCCCCTATACTTGTGGGTTATCAAGACTAATTTCTGGCGCCGTTGCCGGGGAGCATAGCTCTATTCTTTGAGTCACTTGGGATTTATATCTGCTGATCACTATGAGGAACTTGAAAGACGAAAGAACTAAGATTTTCCCCTCAACTACGAGGGGAGGTAAGGAACTGCCATCTAGCTCTGCACTAGATTCTCCTTCTGTTTTGAGTAAGCTTGCGACACCTAAACCTGCTACTGCTTTGAATTCTGATATGTCGCATGTTATTGATGATGCCACTTCTGTTATGCATGATACTTATGATGAAACTACTTCTGTGCGTAATACTACTGTGCCATTAGGTGAGTATCTTGATGAATAACTTGCTAGGGTTAGAGAGAATGAAATTATTGAAAATGAAATCATTGATGATAGTGATGATGAAAGTTCTCCCCCTGATTATGAATTGCCCGTTGTTCCTGAGGGTTATGTTATGGATGAAGAAGCTGCTAGAGCTATCGCTTGCAAGGATAGATATGATCTTAAGAAGTTATTAGCTAAATGGAAGCAACAATCTCTTAATGCTAGAATGAAACCTGACCCCGCTTTTGCTACTTCACCTATCTGTGTTACTGATAAGGATTATGAATTCTCTGTTGATCCTGAAATTATTACTTTGGCTGAATCTGGTCCTTTTTATGGCTATGAATCTGAAACTGTCTTGGCACATCTTACCAAGTTAAATGATATATAGCCACCCTGTTTACTAATGATGAGAAGTCTCGCTATTATTATATCCTTAAGATATTCCCATTCTCATTAAAGGGTGAAGCTAAAACCTGGTTTAATTCTCTTGATCCTGGTTGTGTGCGTAGTCCCGAGGATATGATTTATTACTTCTCTGCTAAATATTTCCCTGCTCATAAGAAACAAGCTGCCTTGCGGGAAATATATAACTTTGTGGAAATCAAAGAAGAGAGTCTCCCACAAGCTTGGGGGAGGCTTCTCCGATTACTTAATGCTTTGCCTGATCATCCTCTTAAGAAAAATGAAATACTTGATATCTTTTATAATGGACTAACCGATGCTTCCAAGGATTACTTGGATAGTTGTGCTGGTTGTGTTTTCAGGGAAAGAACAGTCGACCAAGCTGAATTACTATTGAATAATATGTTGACTAATGAAAATAAATGGACTCTTCCTGAGCCAATTCCTGAGCCAACTGAGCCAACTCCTGAGCCTATTCCTAAACCAACTCCGAAGAAGAGGGGTGTTCTATTTCTCAGTCCTGAAGATATGCAAGAGGCAAAGAAATCAATGAAAGAAAAAGGTATTAAAGCTGAAGATGTTAAGAATTTACCTCCTATTGAAGAAATACATGGTCTTAATATACCGGCTGTTGAAGAAACACATTGTCTTGATAACCCGACACAGGTAGTAAAGGTAAATTCTCTCTATAGATATGATAAAGTTGAAATCCCGTCTACTAAATTTCATGGCCCATGCTTAGATGAATTTGATGAATTTATGGCTAGACAAGAAAGTTTTAATGCTTATGTCGGTAGAGAATTGAAAAATAATGCTTTCGAGATAGGACACTTGAGTGATTATATGGCTAGAGTTAAAGGTGAACTTAAACTCATTAGCAAATATGCTTCTATGGTTACCACTCAAGCAGAGCACGTACTTAAAGCTCAAAGTGATTTGCTCGATGAATTAAATAGTAAACATGATTTTTCTGTTAGAGTGGCTACTAGAACTGGTAGAATGACTCCGGAACCTTTGTATCCTGAAGGCCACCCTAAGAGAATCGAGTAGGATTCCCAGAGAAATAATTTAGAGGCACCTGGTCCTTCTAAAAGGAAGAAAAAGAAAAACGATAGGACTTTGCATGCTTCTAGTGAACCTGTTGTAGACACACCTGAGAATCCCAATGATATTTATATTTCTGATGCTGAAACACAATCAGGTGATGAACATAAACCTGGTGGTAATGTTAATGAAAATGTTCATGTTAATGCTCAACCTAGCAATAATAATGATGTAGAGATTGAACCTGTTGTTGATCTTGATAGCCCACAATCAAAGAATCAACGTTATGATAAGAGAGACTTTGTTGCTAGGATGCACGGTAAAGAAAGAGAACCATGGGTTCAGAAACCCATGCCCTTTCCTCGTAAACCATCCAAAACAAAGGATGATGAGGATTTTGAGCGCTTTGCTGAAATGAGTAGACCTATCTTTTTATGTATGCGCTTAACTGATATGCTTAAATTAAATCCTTATGCTAAATATATGAAGGATATCATTACAAATAAAAGAAAGATACCGGAAGCTGAAATTTCCACCATGCTTGATAATTATACTTTTAAAGGTGGAATACCAAAGAAACTTGGAGATCCAGGGGTACCTACTATACCATGCTCCATTAAAAGAAATTATGTTAAAACTGCTTTATGTGATCTTGGAGCCGGTGTTAGTGTTATGCCTCTCTCTTTATATCGTAGACTTGAATTGAATAAGTTGACACCTACTGAAATATCTTTGCAAATGGCTGATAAATCAATTGCTATACCTGTCGGTATTTGTGAGGGTGTGCATGTTGTGGTTGCAAATGTCACTATCTTAACGGACTTTGTTATTCTTGATATTCCCGAGGACGATAGTATGTCGATTATCCTTGGTAGACCCTTTTTGAATACTGCAGGGGCTGTTATTGATTGCAACAAAGGCAATGTCACTTTTCATGTTAATGGTAATGAGCATACGGTACACTTTCCGAGGAAACAACCTCAAGTTCATAGCATCAATTCTATTGGAAAAATTCCAACTATCATTATTGGAGGTTTTGAGTTTACTCTTCCTACTATCAAGAAAAAGTATGATATTCTTATTGTTGGGGATGTGCATATTCCCATTGAGGTAATCTAGTGTCATTCGAAATTTCTCCGGTTCCGTGTTATTCGGAATGAGTTTGTTAACAAGACTTGATCAACCTTATTAGTGGATTCATTTTGATGATCATGAGATGGATGAAACTAGAAGGCACAACCTTCTGTACTCTCTTTTTACTTTTTGTTATTTAGAATAAATAAAGCAAAAATAGTATTATATGTCTGTTTCCTGAATTATCCGTGCAATAAAAAATATCCCGAAAATAAAAGTGCTCCAAATGCCCTGCAAATTTAGTATGATTTTTCATGGAATTTTTGAGGATTTTAGGCACTCAGAACACTGCAGGGGGGCAAGCACCTGACCACGAGGGTGGAGGGCGCGCCCACACCACCTGGGCGCGCCCCCTGTCTCGTGGGCCCATGGTGGCCCCCCTCCACTTATTCCTGCACCCACACACTTCATCTTCCTCCCAAAAAAATCCCCATCCAGCTCAAGCACGAGTTCTAGCTCATTTTGCTGCGATTTTCGATCTCCTTGCTCAAAGCTCCATTCACAAAACTGCTTTGGGGGATTGTTGCTTGGTATGTGACTCCTCCATTGGTCCAATTAGTTTTTGTTCTAGTTCTTTATTCATTGAAATTTTTTGCTGCATAGGAGACCCTGTTCTTGAGCTTGCATGTCAAATTTATGAGGTCCCAAGTAATTCTAATGCATGATATAGGCTCTAGGCACTTGTAGGAGTAGTTGCTACCAATCTTGTTTAGTTTGATTCACTTTTATTTTGAAGTTACTCAAAATTTCAGAAATTTTTCAGAGAAAGAAATATGTCCAGGAGAATGTACCAAGGTGGTTCCTCAACAAAGAGAGGACCTAGGCGTGCTATGCGCGAGCAAGACGATGAACCACCAAGGGAAGCGGAAGTGCGGGCTTGTGAATGGCCGTCAGAGGATTTTATGGTCAATGCAAGCATTAAGGATGAATTTGACACGTATGTGCGTAATGCCGATCTTGAGGACTTCATACAAGATAAGTGTCCTCAGTACTACCAATTGACTGATTCATTCGTGAGAAGATTCAAATTTTCATCTTCACGTAATTCTCAGAATGTCCTGTTTGATATTTATGATGAATCTTATACCATGGACCTAGAAGATTTTACTACTGCTTGCAAACTCCCGCAGTGGGGCAATGTTCATGAACCCCAGAAATCTGAATATAAAGACTTTCTTGCTAGTATTACTGTGGGAGAATCTAGGGATATAGCACAAGCTACCATAGGGAGCATTCACTTTCCTGCTATACATTCATTGGTAGATGCATTAACGGTAAAGATGAAGCATGTCACATGTGTGTCCCTGATATTTGTGTCCTAAAGAGTGTTGTATTAGGTAATAAAGATTACAACTTGGGGGCAATAGTTGCACGTAGGTTGCATAATAATGGTATATCTGGAGATTTATTTGGAGGGATTTATGTGACCCGTGTTGCTAATTATTTTGGTATATCTCCACGTGAGGAGGATATGGAGTTCCTTCCTGCTTATTTAGATTATGACGCGATGGTCAAACATCATTTTCTTGTGAGGAATGAACAATTTCTCCAGTATCGACTAATCTTTGACAGACGTCGTGCTGTCCATGTTACTCTCCCTGCTCCTTCCCTTTTTGATTACCAGGCAAAACGAAGATATGTTGTTACCAGGGACGAGGCAGCCGAACACGAGGGGAGAGCGGAGGCAGCTCGTCAACATGCCGCAGCTCAAGATGCACTGGCTGCCGCATCTCAGTATGACCCCAGTTATAACTTCGGATATCAGCCAGGCTATCCTTGGCATTAGACCAACTTAGGCCAAAAGCCTAAGCTTGGGGGAGTACGTATTTCTCATCGACTTTACATTCATGTTCACACACAATTCTAGTTGCCGGTGCTCATACTCTTTCATTGTATTATCCATGCTAGTTTAATTTCTTTTTCTAGTTTTCTTCTTGTGTGTTTTATAAACCTTAAGAAAAATCAAAAAAATAGTTAGTTTAATTTCCATGCTTTTTTTAGTAATTAAAAGAAAACCCAAAAAGATTTCTCATTCTTCTTTTGCTTGTTGGGAGCTTTCCCATGTAAATAGTTTTATTTTCTTTTCTTTCCTTTGGGGGTCAATTGCAGAAGACCATATTGAAAATGTTTAGTGGCTCTCATATGCATGATTGTTTATTTAACTTAGAGCCCATATTACCTTGTCTTCTCTCTTGAGTTGAATGCTTGCAGATTCCAGCTTAGTCCAATGCACGTGCACTATTATTGTTATACACACCGTTCGGTCTTGCAAGTGAAAGGCAATAATGACGATATATGATGGACTGATTGAGATGAGAGAAGCTGGTATGAACTCGACCTCTTTTGTTTTTGTAAATATGATGAGTTCATCATTCCTGATTCAGCCTATTATGAAGTAAACATATTTGCAATGACATTTAGAGATTATAGTTGCTTGTGCCATGCTTAATTAGCTATGAGTTATAATGGTTTACCTTGCGTGCCAACATGCTATTAAAATGATTGTGATGTGGTATGATGGGATGGTATCCTCCTTTGAATGAATTGAGTAACTCGACTTGGCACATGTTCACGCATGTAGTTGAAAACAAATCAACATAGCCTTCATGATATTTATATTCATGGTGGATTATATCCTACTCATGCTTGTATTTGGTGTAAATTAATTTTAATGCATGTTCATGACTGTTGTCGCTCTCTTAGTTGGTCGCTTCCCAGTCTTTTGCTAGCCTTCACCTGTACTAAGCAGGAATACTGCTTGTGCATCCAAACTCCATAAACCCCAAAGTTATTCCATATGAGTCCACCATACCTTCCTATATGCGGTATCTCCCTGCCGTTCCGAGTAAATTTGTATGTGCCAAACTCCAAAACTTCAAATGAAATTCTGTTGTGAATGCTCGAGCAGCTCATGTTTCAACTAGGGATGTTTGTATCTTCCATGCTAGGTGGGTTATTCTCAAGAGGAGTGGACTCCGCTCCTCATTCACGAGAAAATGGCTGGTAACCGGGATGCCCAGTCCCATGATCAAAAAGATCAAAGTAAACCAAAATAACTAAACAAAACTCCCCCAGGGCTGTTGTTAGTTGGAGGCACTCGTTGTTTCGAGCAAGCCATGGATTGATGCTTGTTGGTGGTGGGGGAGTATAAACTTTTACCATTCTGTTTGGGAACCGCCTATAATGTATGTAGCATGGAAGATATCTCCATCTCATAGTTGTTGCATTGACAGTGAAAGTATGCCGCTCAAAATGTTATTCATCTCTATTTTAAAATCGAGCTCTAGCACCTCTACAAATCCCAGCTTCCCTCTGCGAAGGGCCTATCTATTTACTTTTATGTTGAGTCATCACCTTCTTATTAGAAAGCACCCGCTGGAGAGCACACTGTCATTTGCATTCATTACTATTAGTTTACATTGGGTATGACTTGACTGGATCTCTTTTACCATGAATTACAATGTTTAGTCAGTCCTTGATCCTTAAAGGTGCTCTGCATTTATGTTTTGCGGTCTCAGAAAGGGCTAGTGAGATACCATCTTGTTATATCATATTATGATTGTTTTGAGAAAGTGTTGTCATCCGAGTTTTATTATTATTGCTCGCTAGCTGATTATGCCATTGATATGAGTAAATATGAGACCTAAGTGTTATCGTGAATATGGTTAGTTCATAATCTTTGCTGAAAACTTGAATGCTGGCTTTACATATTTACAACAACAAGAGCAATAGAGTTTGTAAAAGTTTTTCTTTATCACTTTCAGTTTATCAACTGAATTGCCTAAGGACAAGCAAAGGTTTAAGCTTGGGGGATTTGATACGTCTCCAACGTATCTACTTTTCCAAACACTTTTGCCCTTGTTTTGAACTCTAATTTGCATGATTTGAATGAAACTAACCCGGACTGACGTTGTTTTTAGCAGAACTGCCATGATGTTGTTTATTGTGCAGAAAACAAAAGTTCTCAGAATGACCTCAAAATCCACACAGGTAACTTTTGGAAAATATAAAAAATACTAGCGAAAGAATCAAGGCCAGGGGGCCCACACCATGTCCATGAGGGTGGGGGCGCGCCCCCTCCCCCTGGGCGCGCCCCCTATCTCGTGGGCCCCCTGACGCTCCACCGACCTCAACTCCAACTCCATATATTCCGTTTCACGGAGAAAAAAATCAGAGAGAAAGTTTCATCGCGTTTTACGATACGGAGCCGCCGCCAAGCCCTAATCTCTCTCGGGAGGGCTGATCTGGAGTCCGTTCGGGGCTCCGGAGAGGGGGATTCGTCGCCGTCGTCATCATCAACCATCCTCCATCACCTATTTCATGATGCTCACCCTCGTGTGTGAGTAATTCCATCGTAGGCTTGCTGGACGGTGATGGGTTGGATGAGATTTACCATGTAATCAAGTTTGTTTTGTTAGGGTTTGATACCTAGTATCCACTATGTTCTGAGATTGATGTTGCTATGACTTTGCTATGCTTAATTCTTGTCACTAGGTCCAGAGTGCCATGATTTTAGATCTGAACCTATTATGTTTTCATGAATATATGTGAGTTCTTGATCCTATCTTGCAAGTCTATAGTCACCTATTATGTGTTATGATCCGACAACCCCGAAGTGACAATAATCGGGATACTTCTCGGTGATGACCGTAGTTTGAGGAGTTCATGTATTCACTATGTGTTAATGCTTTGGTCTGGTACTCTATTAAAAGGAGGCCTTAATATCCCTTAGTTTCCACTAGGACCCCGCTGCCACGGAAGGGTAGGACAAAAGATGTCATGCAAGTTCTTTTCCATAAGCATGTATGACTATATTCGGAATACATGCCTACATTACATTGATGAATTGGAGCTAGTTCTGTGTCACCCTATGTTATAGCTATTACATGAGGAATCGCATCCGACATAATTATCCATCACTGATCCAATGCCTACGAGCTTTTCACATATTGTGCTTCGCTTGTTTACTTTTCCGTTGCTACTGTTACAATAACTACAAACCTGCTATTTTTACTTTTGACACTGTTACCATTACTATCATACTACTTTCCTACTAAATACTTTGCTGCATATACTAAGTTATCCAGGTGTGGTTGAATTGACAACTCAACTGCTAATACTTGAGAATATTCTTTGGCTCCCCTTGTGTCGAATCAATAAATTTGGGTTAAATACTCTACCCTCAAAAGCTGTTGCGATCCCCTATACTTGTGGGTTATCATTCACCTGATGGCACTTGGTAAGGTGCGCGAGCCAGCATCCTGGTTAGTACGGGATCCGGTGAATCTTCGGGAAGAGGGCCCGAACACCTGATCCTCTCCACCTTTCTTATCTAGTCCTGGCCAAGGGCGGTTTTTTAGAATAATGTTGTGACAAATACAATGATGGCATGTTCGGTCGCGATATTACTTACCTGGGTATCTGCATGGTTGCAGTTGAGTCCTGCATCCTCTCTCGTGTTCGGACACTTTATTCATGATCCGAAGAATAATCGATGCATCCCTTCGAGCGTCACGCCGAAGAAGTGCTAAATAGTTCGCGGTCCTTCTGGGTTGAACTCCCACATGCGGAGAGGTCGACGTTGGCATGGCAGGACCCGATGAACTAACATTACTTGGATCACCTTGACAAGGTTAATGTCCCTTTTGATGAGATCCTTAATGCGGCTTTGCAATGTCCGCACGTCATCAACCGATCCCTAGTCCAGCCCCTTGTTGACCCATGATGCAAGCTGTGGCGAAGGAGCGGAACAGAAGGCTGGGGTGGCTGCCCACTTTGTACCTCGGGGTGCTGTGATATAAAACCACTCCCGTTGCCATAGGTCGGACACCTCCGGGAAGGAACCCTTTGGCCATACGACATCGACACCTTTGCTTACTATAGCGGCTCCGCACTCCGCATGTCGCCCATTGATCATCTTCGGCATCACATTGAAGGTCTTGAGCCATAAGCCAAAGTGTGGGGTAATGCGGAGGAAGGCCTCACACACAACGATGAACGTCGAGATGTGAAGGAAGAATCTGGGGCTAGATCATGAAAATCTAACCCGTAATAAAACATGAGCCCTCAAACAAAGGGATGAAGACCGAAGTCTATCCCTTGGAGGAAGTGGGAGACGAATACAATGCTCTCGTTAGGTTCGGGAGTAGGAATAACCTGCCCTTGAGCAGGAAGCCTGTGAAGGATTTCGGTGGTCAGATACCTAGCCTTCCTAAACTTCTTGATGTCCTCCTCTGTGACAGAAGAGGCCATCCACCGGCCTTGAAGGTTGGATCCGGACATGATTGAAGGTCCGGGGCGCTTGAACTGAACCTTGGGTGTTGGAACTCGAGGTAGGGGAAGGGAAGGATCGGGCGTGGAAAGACAAGGACGGGTCTTGACCTGTTTATATAGAGGAGGAATGTCAAGCATCCTCTGTGTGGCCGTTTGGACTTGCCTAAACCGAGGAGTCATACTAACGGCATGGTTGGGTTACCCACACCCGTATTAATGATAATCCCGTGATAAGGGGGACACGATCTCTGCTTCGAAAAGATGTGCCAATAAAACCGCCTCGCGAAACGTGTAGTGCCAGGTTGGGAAAAACGGTTCGAATATTGACTGGGCCACGACATGGTGTCACGCTATGGAAAAGTTGCCCGCGGATTAGACTCATGGAATATTATACTCTCTGCGGTGCCATGTGGAATTTGTTTTGCAGAACCGGACACAATTCTTGTGTTCAAAATCTACTTTGGAGTATTCGGAGAAGGAACCCACCTTGCAATGCCGAAGACAATCTGCGCGCCGGACTTATCGTCATTGAAGCCTGGTTCAGGGGCTACTGAGGGAGTCCTCTATTAGGGGGTCCTTGGACAGCCGGACTATATACTTATGCCGAACTGTTGGACTATGAAGATACAAGATTGAAGACTTCGTCCCCTGTCCGGGTGGGACTCTCCTTTGCGTGGAAGGCAAGCTTGGCAATTCGGATATGTTGATTCCCTTCTCTGTAACCCACTCTATGTAACCCTAGCCCCCTCCGATGTCTATATAAACCGGAGGGTTTAGTCCGTAGGACAACAACAATCAGAATCATAGGCTAGCTTCTAGGTTTTAGCCTCTACGATCTCGTGGTAGATCAACTCTTGTAATATTCATATCATCAAGATCAATCAAGCAGGAAGTAGGGTACCTCCATAGAGAGGGCCCGAACCTGGGTAAACATTGTGTCCCCCGCCTCCTGTTACCATTAGCCTTAGACGCACAGTTCGGGACCCCCTACCTGAGATCCGCCGGTTTTGACACCGACCTGTACCTTACTAGTTCTCGTAGTAGTGCCTGGGTATTTGATACCTGTTCGGTTGCTCATATTTGTAACTCGAAGCAGGGACTATGGATTAAATGAAGATTGGCTAAGGACGAGGTGACGATGCGCGTCGGAAATGGTTCCAAGGTCAATGTGATCCCCGTCGGCATGCTACCTCTACATCTACCTTCGGGATTAGTTTTAGACCTGAATAATTGTTATTTGGTGCCATCTTTGAGCATGAACATTATATCTGGATCTTGTTTAGTGCAGACGGTTATTCATTTAAATCAGAGAATAATGGTTGTTCTATTTATATGAGTAATATCTTTTATGGTCATGCACCCTTGAAGAGTGGTCTATTTCTGTTGAATCTTGATCGTGATGATACACATATTCATAATATTGATGCCAAAAGATGCAAAGTTGATAATGAAAGTGCAACTTATTTGTGGCACTGTCGTTTGGGTCATATCGGTGTAAAGTGCATGAAGAAACTCCATAGATGGACTTTTGGAATCACTTGATTATGGATCATTTGATACTTGCGAACCATGCCTTATGGGCAAGATGAGTAAAACTCCGTTCTCCGGAACAATGGAACGAGCTAATGACTTATTGGAAATAATACATAACAATGTATGCGGTCCGATGAGTGTTGATCCTCGTGGCGGGTATTGTTATTTTCTGACCTTCACAAATGATTTGAGCAGATATGGGTATATCTACTTAATGAAACACAAGTCTGAAACATTTGAAAATTTCAAAGAATTTCAGAGTGAAGTGGAGAATCATCATAACAAGAAAATTAAGTTTCTACAATCTAATCGTGGAGGAGAATATTTGAGTTACGAGTTTGGCCTTCATTTAAAACAATGTGGAATAGTTTCACAACTCACGCCACCTGGAACACCACAGCGTAATGGTGTGTCAGAACGTCGTAACCACACTTTATTGGATAGGGTGTGATCTATGATGTCTCTTACCGATTTACCACTATCGTTTTGGGTTATGCATTAGAGGCAGCTGCATTCACTTTAACAGGGCACCATCAAAGTCCGTTGAGACGACACCGTATGAATTGTGGTTTGGCAACAAACCTAAGCTGTCGTTTCTTAAAGTTTGGGGATGCGATACTTATGTCAAAAGGCTTCAACCCGATAAGCTCAAACCCAAATCGGAGAAGTGCGTCTTCATAGGATACCCTAAGGAAACAATTGGGTACACCTTCTACCACAAGTCCGAAGGAAAGATTCTTGTTGCTAAGAACGGAACCTTTGTAGAGAAGGAGTTTCTCTAGAAAGAAGTGAGTGGGAGGAAAGTAGAACTTGATGAGGTAATTGTACCTACTCTCAATTCAAAAAGTAGTTCATCTGAGAAATCTATTCCCGTGATGCCTACACCAACTGGAGAGAAAGCTAATGATAAAGATCATGAAACTTCAGATCAAGTTGCTACAGAACCTCATAGGTCTAGCAGAGCACGCTCCGCACCAGAGTGGTACCGTAATCCTATTCTAGAGGTCATGATACTTGACCATGACGAACTTACGAACTATGAAGAAGCTATGATGAGCCCAGATTCCGATAAATGGCTTGAGGCCATGAAATCTGAGATAGGATCCATGTATGAGAACAAAGTGTGGACTTTGGTGGATCTGCCGATGATCGGCGACCCATAGAGAATAAATGGATCTTCAAGAAGAAGACTGATGCTGATCGTAATGTTACTGTCTATAAAGCTAGACTGGTGGCAAAAGGTTTTCGACAAGTTCAAGGAGTTGACTACGATGAGACTTTCTCACCCGTAGCAATGCTTAAGTCTGTCCGAATCATGTTAGCAATTGTCGTATTTTATGATTATGAAATCTGGCAAATGGATGTCAAAACTGCATTCCTTAATGGATTTCTTAAAGAAGAGTTGTATATGATGCAACCAGAAGGTTTTGTCGATCATAAAGGTGCTAACAAAGTGTGCAAGCTCCAGTGATCCATTTATGGACTGGTGCAAGCATCTCGGAGTTGGAATATACACTTTGATGATGTGATCAAAGCATATGGTTTTATACAGACTTTTGGAGAAGCCTGTATTTACAAGAAAGTGAGTGGGAGCTCTATAGAATTTCCAATATTATATGTGCATGACATATTGTTGATTGGAAATGATGTAGAATTTCTGAATAGCATAAAAGGATACTTGAATAAGAGTTTTTCAATGAAATACCTTGGTGAGGCTGCTTATTTTTTGGGCATCAAGATCTATAGAGATAGATCAAGACGCTTGATAGGACTTTCACAAAGCACATACCTTGGTAAAGTTTTGAAGAAGTTCAAAATGGATCAGTCAAAGAAAGGGTTCTTGCATGTGTTACAAGGTGTGAAGTTGAGTCAGACTCAATGCCCGGCCACTTCAGAAGATAGAGAGAAAATAAAAGTCATTCCCTATGCTTCAGCCATAGGTTCTATCATGTATGCTATGCTATGTACCAGACCTGATGTGTGCCTTGCTATAAGTTTAGCAGGGAGGTACCAAAGTAATCCAGGAGTGGATCACTGGACAACGGTCAAGAACATCCTGAAGTACCTGAAAAGGACTAGGGATATGTTTCTCGTTTATGGAGGTGACAAAGAGCTTGTCGTAAGTGGTTACGTCGATGCTAGCTTTGACACTGATCCAGATGACTCTAAGTCGCAAACCGGATACATATTTTTATTAAATGGTGGACCTGTCAGTTGGTGCAGTTCCAAGCAGAGCGTCGTGGCAAGATCTACATGTGAAGTGGAGTACATAGCTGCTTCAGAAGCAGCAAATGAAGGAGTCTGGATGAAGGAGTTCATATCCAATCTAGGTGTAATACCTAGTGCATCGGATCCAATGAAAATCTTTTGTGACAAGAGCAATTGCCTTGGCGAAGGAATCCAGATTTCACAAAAAGACCAAACACATCAAGAGATGCTTCAAATCCATCAGAGATTTGGTCAAGGAGGGAGACATAGAGATTTGCAAAATACATACGGATCTGAATGTTGCAGACCCGTTGACTAAGCCTCTTCCACGAGCAAACCATGATCAGCACCAAGACTCCATGGGTGTTAGATTAATTACAACGTAATCTAGATTATCGACTCTAGTGCAAGTGGGAGACTGAAGGCAATATGCCCTAGAGGCAATAATAAAGTTGTTATTTTATATTTCCTTATTCATGATAAATGTTTATTATTCATGCTAGAAATGTATTAACCGAAAACTTGATACATGTGTGAATACATAGACAAAACACCGTGTCCCTAGTATGCCTCTACTAGACTAGCTCATTGATCAAATATGGTTAAGTTTACTAGCCATGGACATGAGTTGTCATTTGATAAAGGGTATCACGTCATTAGTGGAATGATGTGATGTACAAGACCCATCCATTAGCTTAGCATAATGATCGTTCAGTTTTATTGCTACTGCTTTCTTCGTGTCAAATATATATTCCTCCGACTATGAGATTATGCAACTCCCGGACACCAGAGGAATGCCTTGTGTGCTATCAAACATCACAACGTAACTGGGTGATTATAAAGATGCTCTACATGTATCTCCAAAGGTGTTTGTTGGGTTGGCATAGATCAAGATTAGGATTTGTCACTCCGAGTATCGGAGAGGTCTCTCTGGGCCCTCTTGGTAATGCACATCATATGAAGCCTTGCAAGCAATGTGACTAATGAGTTAGTTACGGGATGATGCAGTACAGAACGAGTAAAGAGACTTGCGGGTAACGGGACTGAACTAGGTATGAAGATACTGACGATCGAATCTCGGGCAAGTAACATGCCGATGACAAAGGGAATAATGTATGTTGACACTGCGGTTCGACCGATAAAGATCTTCGTAGAATATGTGGGAACCAATATGAGCATCCAGGTTCCGCTATTGGTTATTGACTAGAGAGGTGTCTCGGTCATGTCTACATAGTTCTCGAACCCGCAGGGTCCGCACGCTTAACGTTTGATGACGATGTCTATTATATGAGTTATGTGTTTTGGTGACCGAAGGTTGTTCGAAGTCCCGGATGATATCACAGACATGACAAGGAGTCTCTAAATGGTTGAGAGGTAAATATTGATATATTGGAAGGTTATATTCAAACACCAGAACAGTTCCGGAGTGGTTCGAGTATTTTTCGGAGTACCGAGGGGCTACTGGAACCCCCCGGGGGACGTAATGGGCCTCATGGGCCATAGTGGAGGGGAGAGGCACGCCGCAGGAGGTGGCGCACCCCCCCCCCATGGGGAGTCTGAATTGGACAAGGGGGAGGGAGCGCGACCCCCCTTTCCTTCTCCCTCTCTCTCTCCCTCCACTTCCCTCTTTCCCCCTCTGTTGGAAAGGAAGGGTGGCCGACTAGGACTGGGAATCCTAGTAGGACTCCCCCCACTTGGCGCCCCCCCCCCCCTAGGGCCGTCCTCCTCCCTCTCCTCCTTTATATACGGGGGTAGGGGCACCCCAAAGCACATCAATTGTCTTAGCCGTGTGCGGTGCCCCCCTCCACCGTTTAATCCTCCAGTCATATTGTCGTAGTGCTTAGGCGAATCCCTGCGCGGATCACATCACCATCGCCGTCACCTCACCTCGTGCTGATGGAACTCATCTACTCCTTTGACACTCTGCTGGATCAAGAGTTCGAGGGACGTCGAGCTGAACGTGTGCAGGACTCGGAGGTGTCGTATGTTGGTGCTTGATCGGTTGAATCGAGAAGATGTTCGACTATATCGACCGTGTTAAGCTAACGCTTCCGCTTTCGGTCTACGAGGGTATGTGGACACACTCTCCCCCTCTCATTGTTATGCATCTCCTAGATAGATCTTGCGTGAGCGTAGGAATTTTTTAGAAATTGCATGCTACGTTTCCCAACATAGTATACTAAGATTGTTATGTCTTGCTTTAAATCTTCCTGTATATAGAATTTTTTTTGCTGGCAATATCCATCTAATACTACTGAAGATAAATGTTCTTGATCTGTGCCGCTTGGATAAGAGATCTGATGATGCTAATTGAGAACTTTACCTGGCCAATAATCCGTGACATTGTGATGGTTGCATATATTAGAAAATAAATGGACAATGTATTTTTTTGCCATCTTAATGTTAAATAATTACCCTGTACCTTAGTACCTATAGATAATATTTTTGTATAGCAAAGGTGATGGCTAGATCATAAAATTGGCGGATTTGCATGCCTGATTTGAAAGTACAATTTGTACTCATAGTGAGATTTTTTATCGCTCAATATATCAGATGCTTGCATTCTTGGGTGTTCATTGTATATCTTATTACGATGAAGACATACTTCCCATTGTGTAGTGGCTAATTTCATGAACTAAGTAGGTGTTGTACAATTTTGTATTTTCATTTTAGTTGTGTATATGTAGTTCTGCACAACACGCCTTCTTGCCGAGTTATACCAACAGAAGCCAGTATGCTAAAATTAACAAAGCTCTTATGCGACATTTACTTATGTGACAATTTTGCACATTTTATCACTCGATCAGCTGCTTAATCTGTTCACTAAACTACACATCACTTAATTACATTATTTATTGCAGAGCTTTCACTTGGTGTATGTTGAATGTCAGTTTGTTATACCGAGACTTGGTTGTTCAAGGGTAGTAGAATTACTAGGTATGAGAAGTATTAAAACAACACTAAGGAAACCAATTCTCCTCTAGTTGTTCATGATTTCTATTAATTCTATTGAACATACAATTTTTAGGCATCTACAATCAATTTGAATCACTGAAAAGCCTCCTCCATAAAATGAGGGATGGGCACCGAGAGATTTGTGAGTGCCCCGAACAAATTAGTTTTTGGAAAAGCAAAAGAAGTAGCAACCCATTTGTTTGCACTGGTGGATACTGGACATACCATGATTTAAGCAGGTAAGCAACATCTCCCTCTTCTTGGCATCTCTGATGGCTCTTGCCATTTTCTTATTATAGTTACTCTATGTTCCTAGGAATTAGAATTTTGATAGTGAAGCTGCTTTGAAGGTTTGAATTTTCGAAGATCTCTATATGTGTTTCTGCAACTTACAAGATGTTACCGATCAATATTTAAAAGGGTTGATCACATCGAGAAAGACAATACTATTCTTTGTTCGAGACTCTTCTATTAAAATTTAGTACAAATGAAGTTGTGACCAATACTTTATTGTATGTTATATATGATCAGACCGACATGCATTATTTCATTGTCAAATATGCTTCTTTGTTTTCTCCGTTGTTGTAAATAGAGATGGACAAGCAAGCTAGGCATACTATGTATGCCAGTTCGCTCTCTTATTGATAATCCAATTCACTCTTATTGATAATCCCATTCATTAAGGAAAATGTATCCTATTGAGATGATATCCAGTATTTCTAGCATTTTTATACAACATATATTTTCCAGTTTCTTAAAGCTACTACCTAGAGGATTATATTTCTATACAAATGTATATTCAGAGAAAGCCCGTGCAATTGCACGGGTTGATGACTAGAGGTAATTTTAGTATTGCATTATTGAAGTACCATCACATTTTAGTGTGTGGAATGTACCCATGTGACAATCTTGATAGAAGTTACAAAGAGTTTATCTTGATAATTCATTTCATAGTATGATATATCGTTGTAAATTTTCATCTCTCGCCAGACATTTGGTAACCCTTTTCATTATCTTTATTGGAGATGGCCAACCGGAGTCGGACAAGACACTTAGTACTATCATGCAAAGTGGAGGCTGGGAAAGAAAACGCGGAGGAGAAAGGATCCTGGAAGGAAGTAGATTACTGCTGCATGGTGGACGATAAGAGGGAGGTGAGAGGACGATGACGAGGAGAAGCATCTATCTACCACTTGAGGACCACGAGATATCATCTCACTTTAGGACCGCTGCAGGAGGAGCCATCCACTTGTTACACGTGCTTGCAAGACGAAGATAACGTCGACCACATTGCTATGGAAGTGTGGTATACTATCTGGGACACGATCCGCATCAATGTGCACGTCCGGCTACAAACGGACACGACACAAAATGGACACGATCCTGGTTTCTTTTGTAGATGCTCTCTTCCTTGTTCTGTTGCTGGTTTGAGAACTACAAGTGCAGAGTTCATCTGAGCATATTGCATGCTCTTATATTCAAAGGGAGAGAGAGATTTTGTGTCTATGTTGTTGTTGCTGTTCGTGACACTACTGCTGCTGCACTAATGAGAGAGAGAGAGAGAGATAGAGATGGAGATAGAGAGAGAGCACTGCTCATTATTTCCATCGACATGCAGATACTTCTCTCCCTTTATGTGATTTATGTGCAAGCATACTCATGTGTGCAGATGGACATATATGCATATGATTTTTAAGAATTTCCCAAGATTTTATAATTCACTATTAGCTGTGTTTTCTATGTAAGAATATTTTAATATCAAAAGCGGTTGGGTAGACGCTCTCGCTAATGTTTTTTTCTTTTATGATCTTCCTAAGGTATCTTCTCAAAGTATTTACAGTTGGCAACAGTTTCACAGTTTGTCATGCTCAAACAAGTGACAGAGCATGAGGTAGAGCAGTATTTGAATGTGGCCTGGGTTGCCAGCACATTGGATTGAGGTTGGTTCATTTGTAGTGGATTGAGGTTGGTTCATTTGTGGTTCCTAATTCTTGGTAACATAGGGTATTACAGTTATTATTTAGACGGATAGTTTAATGTCCTACATGTATACTAAATTTATGTCCAAGCAACTGCTTAGACAAAAAAGAGTATATACTGGTACTACTTATTGTCGTTTTTTGATTTTAATGGAAAAGTGCTTGCCTGGTTTTAAAGAGAGATACATCTTCCTTGCTTTCTTGCTTCTTTGTTTTGCTATCTTTCCATCTTAGTTATAAAAATCACTGGAAAATCATGCGTTATTTTTAGCTAGAAACAGAGAAAATCATGAGCGGCAAGAAAGAAAACATGAGGTGGATATGTATGGAATTTTAGTTCCCAAAGAATTATCGTGTATCCTCCTTCGACAATAAAATGGTCAGTTGGCTTGTTTTCACTGCCATGTTAGCGCTTTAACAGTGTATATCCCCGTTGCAACGCACGAGTAATTACCTATCAATCTCTAAAGACCAAATCTGAATTAATCAAGATTACCATAAGTCAATCAATCATATTAATTAATCTTTACATATGTCAACAAAAGTACATTAATTAATATTACCATATGCCGTCCAATCTCATTAATGTCACATGACATATCCTCCCTAATTATACCGGCATTGCACCTGTGAAAGTGAAATCATGCCCTAATATTATTTTGATGTTGATGACAATATACACATAGGGGACTAACAAAGTTTGTCAAGTATATCTCAGTTTCTGTCCCTTCAGAATCAATTGTATGTGTGGATTATGACTTCGGAAATGTTTAACCTCATCAAGAACGAAGAAACAAGACTATCTTATGTTTACTCTTGAGTATAGGATCCCGCACTATTAAGAGGGGAACATGGGTCATTACTAAAGTCTTGCTCAAACAACTTCTTTAATGTCAGTATCTGATCTTAATCCTTGTCCAGAACCAAAACATCGGTCGTCTGGTGTGCACCGGACGTCCGACCATTTTCATACAGAACCAAAACATCGGTCGTCCGGTGTGCACCGGACGTCCGACCACTTCCATACAGAACCAAAACAGCAGTCGTCCGGTCCCTGTTGGACGTCCGTTGTCCAAAGATCCCTCAGTCGCCCGATATGCCTCGGACGTCCGGTACCCTCTCCACAGAACCTAAACATTGGTTGTCCGGAACCTCCGGTTGTCCGATAACCAGTAGACCGTAGCAAAACATCGGACGTCCAGTGTCGGTTTTGCTCTCGGTCCTCCGTTGTGCATCGGACGTCAGACGTTTCTGTGATGTTTTGAGGTCCAACGGCCACTTATTGGAGCATACTATAAATATCCCTCTCATATCCCGTGAGAGGGTTGACCATTCACTTCAAGCATCCTCAAGAACATACCTTCACTCTCTCACACACACACTCCAACACCAAATCTTAGATCCCTAAGGGATTTGAGAGCATTTGAGAGAAGTTGTCCACCCAAGTGATAGATCCACTCCTTCCCCTTCTTTGCACCAAAGGAATCCGTGATTTGAGCAAGTCTTGAGTTTTTCCCATTGTTCTTGTTACTCTTGGAGGTTGGAGACTCCTAGGGGGTAGGAGTCATTCGGAGAGGAATCGTTCTTTGTGATTACCCCTAGAAAGTTTGTGACGGTTTGGAGACCACCTCAAGGTCTACCACTAGTGGTTGAGAAACGCCTACGTGGTGTTGTCTCAAAGGGAGAATAGGGTGAGCCTTCGTGGTAGCACCCACCTCTCTAACGGTGACGTAGCTTCCCTCCAAGGCAGTGAACATCGGCATACATCCTCGTCTCCCGGAGTTGCGGTTATCCCTAACCCTAACTCCCTACTTGTGGTTACTTGTCTCTTAGTCGTTACTTATATCATATTGTGTTTACATACTCTCCCTCTTGTGCTACTTGTTTACCTTGCTTAGCTCATAGCTTCACTCTTGCAATTATTAGGCTCAACTTCATATTCCGCATTATTGCCTAAAATTGCTAAGTAACAATTAAAATTTGTTATTGTACCTATTCACCCCCCTCTAGGTCCATCTTGATCCTTTCAATTGGTATCAGAGCCTCGTGCTCTATTCTTGTGGCTTAACCGCCCTGGAGCGAGATGAACCCCGATGGGACTCCCCTTGTTGCAGATCCGAAGAGTACGCGCGCGGCTTCCACGGAAGCCAAGTCCTTCACTTTAGAGGATCTAGAACGAGCTCTTTCTAAGCAAAAGGAGGAGCATGATGCCTCTCTTGAGGACTTTGTCCAAATGAGGATAGCCACACTAACCACAATGCTTGCACCACTTTCTGGTGGTGCGGCCTCGAGGCCAGCTGTGCCTACTCCACCACTTGGCCAACAACCTCCTAGTAATGAACACTCCAGTGTTCCTTGGCTTTATGCAAGACCTCAAATAGAGAAACCTAAGTATAACCCTCAAGGCAAACCTCCTTTACATGATGACACTACCGATTTTGCTTTGTGGAGAGTTGCTATGCAGGATCATCTTCATTATGGAAATGATGAGATGTTGGAGATCTTGGAGTATGGCTACCAAGTTGTTGACCCGAAGAATCTTACTCCAAGAGAGGTTTATGACAAGAATCCTAATTACACAGCAACCATGTGCATAGGAAGAGGTATGACTGACAAGCAAAGGAGACCTTACATACATATCACAAGTGCTAAGGAATTATGGGATAGCATTGTGAGGACCAAGACCGGTACTTCCACTCTCCCGCTTGCTCAATATGACATTGCCAAGGGTCAATTGCAAAATTTTGTATGGAGAAAGGTTAATTTCCCAAGCAACTACTTGAGCGTCTCATGACTCTCGCCGCCGACATTCAGTCATGTGAATGTGACAAGACTCAAGATGAATTCTACTTGACTAAGCGATTTCTCGTGGATAAGTTGCTTCATGCTCTTGCTCCATATCATCATAAAATGGTGTGGGACATAAGACAACACCATGGATTCAAGGAAATGACTCCAGATGACATCATATCCACTTTCCAACTATTTGAAGAGTCAAAGGCAAATGTCACAAAACATCTTGCCATGCATGGTACCTCAACATCAAAGATCAACCTTGCATTGAAGGCCAAGCATGTATGTGAAGAAGAGAAAAGTGAAGAAGAAGAAGAAGAAGAAGAAGAAGAAGATGATGATGATGATGATGATGATGACCTGTTATTGTCTGTGGGTTCTCTATACCCCTTTTAGGTAGTTGTTGCCAAGGGGGAGAACTAGTTCTATTCTAGCCCTTTCTATTATGTTTCTCTTGTGTTGAACCATTTACCTTGAGTGGGTGTATGACTTTATATCTATATCTTATGATGTGATGTTGAACTTATTGAACCTCTATGCTCTATGAATGATGAGAAATTATGATATTATGTGGTTGTGCTTATATGATGATGGTTTCTACCTGGTTCTTGTGATATTTTTCTCATATATTCTTGTTTGGTTGTCTCTGTGAGGGAGAGCTCTCAATAAAATGATGCAATTATTATGGTTGAGAGGGGGAGTTCTTAAATAAATGTGTCTTACAACATAGAGCATCTTGATTTCTATTGTGCTATGAGTATATTGTCATAAACTACCAAAAAGGGGGAGATTGAAAGTGCAATCATGCCCTAAATATTATTTTGATGTTGATGACAATATACTCATAGGGGACTAACAAACTTTGTCAAGTATATCTCAGTTTCTGTCCCCTCGGAATCAATTGTATGTGTGGATTATGACTTCGGAAATGTTTAACCTCATCAAGAATGAAGAAACATGACTATCTTATGTTTACTCTTGAGTATAGGATCCCGCACTATTAAGAGGGGAACATGGGTCATTACTATAAAGTCTTGCTCAAACAACTTCTTTAATGTCAGTATCTGATCTTAATCCTTGTCCAAAACCAAAACATCGGTCGTCCGGTGTGCACCGGACGTCCGACCATTGACCATTCCCATACAGAACCAAAACATCGATCGTCTCGTGTGCATCGGACGTCCGACCATTCTCATACAGAACCAAAACATCGGTCGTCCGGTGTGCACCGGAGACGACTTCCATACAGAACCAAAACAGCGGTCGTCTGGTCCCTGTCGGACGTCCGTTGTCTAAAGAGCCCTCGGTCGTCCGATATGCCTCGGACGTCTGGTACCCTCCCCACAGAACCTAAACCTCGGTCGTCCGGAACCTCCGGTCATCCGATAACCAGTAGACCATAGCAAAACATTGGACGTCTGGTCCCTATCGGACGTTCGGTGTCGGTTTTTCTCTCGGTCGTCCATTGTGCATCGGACGTCCGATGTTTCTGTGCTGTTTTGAGGTCCAACAGCCACTTATTGGAGCATACTATAAAAATCCCTCTCCTATCCCGTGATAGGGTTGACCATTCACTTCAAGCATCCTCAAGAACACACCTTCACTCTCTCTCTCTCTCTCTCACTCCAACACCAAATCTTAGATCCCTAAGGGATTTGAGAGAATTTGAGAGAAGTTGTCCACCCAAGTGATAGATCCACTCCTCCCCTTCTTTGCACCAAAGGAATCCGTGATTTGAGCAAGTCTTGAGTTTTTCCCATTGTTCTTGTTACTCTTGGAGGTTGGAGACTCCTAGGCGGTAGGAATCATTCAGAGAGGAATCGTTCTTTGTGATTACCCCCGGAAAGTTTGTGAAGGTTTGGAGACCACCTCAAGGTATACCACTAGTGGTTGAGAAATGCCTACGTGGTGTTGTCTCAAAGGGAGAATAGGGTGAGCCTTCGTGGCGTTGGTGTGCCTTCGTGGTAGCACCCACCTCTCTAACGGTGACGTAGCTTCCCTCCAAGGAAGTGAACATCGGCATACATCCTCGTCTCCCGGAGTTGCGGTTATCCCTAACCCTAACTCCCTACTTGTGGTTACTTGTCTCTTAGTCTTTACTTATATCATATTGTGTTTACATACTCTCCCTCTTGTGCTACTTGTTTACCTTGCTTAGCTCATAGCTTCACTCTTGCAATTGTTAGGCTCAACTTTATATTCCGCATTATTGCCTAAAATTTCTAAGTAACAATTAAAATTTGTTATTGTACCTATTCACCCCCCCCCCCTCTAGGTCCATCTCGATCCTTTCAACCAGGACCCGACATCACCCTTCCCCTCATATCCCATCCGGCCCGCCCCAGCCCGATGAAGATCCCGACACTGCTGGTGCCCAGGAGCCCTAGGGACGCCTCCTCCTTGTTATCGAGGGAAGGAGGTGGCGGTGTTCGCCAAGCGCGAGTTCATCGTCTTTTTCACCGGCACAGTCGTGCTCTGCACCCGCAAGACCGTCCAGCTCCAAAGTGACCTACTGTACTCTCCCCCTCCCCCCTATGGTCGAGCGATTTGTTCTGGTCTCATCCAATCTGACACCCTTCGCCCCTCCAGCGGACCATGCATTGTTGGGGAACGTAGCAGAAATTCAAAATTTTCTACGCATCACCAAGATCAATCTATGGAGATTCTAGCAACGAGGGAAGGAGAGTGCATCTACATACCCTTGTAGATCGCTAAGCGGAAGCGTTCAAGAGAACGGGGTTGAAGGAGTCGTACTCGTCGTGATCCAAATCACCGGAGATCCTAGTGCCGAACGGACGGCACCTCCGCGTTCAACACACGTACAGCCCGTGACGCCTCCCATGCCTTGATCCAGCAAGGAGAGAGGAGAGGTTGAGGAAGACTCCATCCAGCAGCAGCACAACGGCGTGGTGGTGGAGGAGCGTGGCATCCAGCAGGCTTCGCCAAGCACCAAGGGAGAGGAGGAGGAGGAGAGGGGGGCTGCACCAAGAGGAGAGGTTCTCGTGTGTTGGGCAGCCCAAAACCTCAAGTATATATAGGGGAAAGGGGCTGCGCCCCTTTAGGGTTTCCCACCCCAAGGGTGCGGCCAGCCCTAGATGGGACTTGGGGCGGCCAAGAGGGGAGGAGTGCCTCCCAAGTCAAGTGGAGGCCCTCCCCTTAGGGTTTCCCCTCCCATGCGCATGGGCCTTGGGGGCTGGTTCCCTTGGCCCATTATGGCTAGGGCGCCCCCACAGCCCATGCTACTGTATTGGACGTGGTGGAACAATTTCCGGACCTCCGGACCCCTCCGAATCCTCCGAACCTTCTCGAAGCTTCCGGTACAATACCGAAAAACCCGAACTTTTTCCTAACCCAACAACAACTTTCCATATATAAATCTTTACCTCCGACCATTCCGAACTCCTCGTGACGTCCGGGATCTCATCCGGACTCAACAACATTCGGTAACCACATACAAGCTTCCTATATAACCCTAGCGCCACCGAACCTTATGTGTAGACCCTACGGGTTCGGAGACAAGCGAACATGACCGAGACGTTCTCCGGTCAATAACCAACAGCGGATCTGGATACCCATGTTGGCTCCTACATGTTCCACGATGATCTCATCGGATGAACCACGATGTCAAGGACTCAATCGATCCCGTATACAATTCCCTTTGTCTAGCGGTATTGTACTTGCCCGAGATTCGATCGTCGGTATACCGATACCTTGTTCAATCTCGTTACGGCAAGTCTCTTTACTCGTTCCGTAACACATCATCCCGTGATCAACCCCTTGGTCACATTGTGCACATTATGATGATGTCCTACCGAGTGGGCCCAGAGATACCTCTCCGCTTACACGGAGTGACAAATCCCAGCCTTGATCCGTGTCAACCCAATGGTCACTTTCGGAGATACCTGTAGTGCACCTTTATAGTCACCCACTTACGCCAGACGCTTGATACACCCAAAGCACTCCTACGGTATCCGGAATTGCACGATCTCATGGTCTAAGGAAGAGATACTTGACATTGGAAAAGCTTTAGCATACTGAACTACACGATCTTTGTGCTAGGCTTAGGATTGGGTCTTGTCCATCACATCATTCTCCTAATGATGTGATCCGTTATCAATGACATCCAATGTCCATGGTCAGAAACCGTAACCATCTATTGATCAATGAGCTAGTCAACTAGAGGCTTACTAGGGACATGGTGTTGTCTATGTATCCACACATGTATTGCTGTTTCCGGTCAATACAATTATAGCATGAATAATAAACGATTATCATGAACAAGGAAATATAATAATAACTAATTTATTATTGCCTCTAGGGCATATTTCCAACAGTCTCCCACTTGCACTAGAGTCAATAATCTAGTTCACATCGCCATGTGATTAACACTGATAGGTCACATCGCCATGTGATCAACATCCAAAGAGTTTACTAGTGTCTTAAACTAGTTCACATCACCATGTGATTAAGTCTCAATGAGTTCTGGGGTTTGATCATGTTTTGCTTGTGAGAGAGGTTTTAGTCAACGGTCCGAACCTTTCAGATCCGTGTGTACTTCGCAATTCTCTATGTCATATTGTAAATGCTGCTTTCACGCTCCACTTGGAGCTATTCCAAATGGTTGCTCCACTATACGATCCGGTTTGCTTCTCGAGTCACTCGGATAGGTGTTAAAGCTTGCATCGACGTAACCCTTTACGCCGAACTCTTTATCACCTCCATAATCGAGAAACATGTCCTTATTTACTCCAAGGACAATTTTGACCGCTGTCCAATGATCCATTCCTGGATTATTCAAGGCACACTTCGGTGCCGTATACAAAGATAGCATACTATAGAGCCTATGTCTCGAAGCATAGGGACGACCTTCGTCCTTTCTCTCTTTTCTGCCGTGGTCGAGCTTTAACTCTTAACCTCATACCTTACATCTCGGCAAGAACTCCTTCTTTGATGATCCATCTTGAACACCTTCAAGATCATGTCAAGGTATGTGCTCATTTGAAAGTATTATTAAGCATTTTGATCTATCCTTATAGATCTCGATGCTCAATGTTCAAGTAGCTTAATCCAGGTTTTCTATTGAAAAACACTTTTCAAATAATCCTATATGCTTTCTAGAAATTCTACATCATTTCTGATCAACAATATGTCAACAACATATACTTATCAGAAATTCTATAGTGCTCCCACTCACTTCTTTGGAAATACAAGTTTCTCATAAACTTGGTATAAACCCAAAATCTTTGATCATCTCATCAAAACGCACATTCCAACTCCGAGATGCTTACTCCAGTCCTTAGAAAGGATCGCTGGAGCCAGCATACCTTTTAGCATCCTTAGGATCGACAAAACTTTCTGATTGTATCACATACAACCTTTACTTACTAAAACCGGTAAGGAAACTCATTTTGACATCCATCGCCAGATTTCATAAATGCAGCTTATGCTAACATGATTCCGACGGACTTAAGCATCGCTACGGATGAGAAAATCTCATCGTAGTCAACTCCTTGAACTTGTGAAAAACTCTTCGCCACAAGTCGAGCTTCATAGACGGTGACATTACCGTCCACGTCCGTCTTCTTCTTAAAGATCCATTCATCTCAATGGCTTGCCGATCATTGGGCAAGTCCACCAAAGTCCATGCTTTGTTATGATACATGGATCCTACCTCGGATTTCATGGTTTCTAACCATTTGTCGGAATTTGGGCCCACCATCGCTTCTCCATAGCTCGTAGGTTTATCAAGACAGGATCACCGTACCACTCTGAAGCAGTACGCGTCCTTGTCGTCCTACGAGGTTCAATAGTGACTTGATCCGAAGCTTCATGATCACTATCATAAGCTTCTACTTCAATTGGTGTAGGTGCCACGGGAACAACTTCCTGTGCCCTGCTACACACTTGTTGAAGTGACGGTTCAATAACCTCATCAAGTCTCCACCATCCTCCCACTCAACTTTTCGAGACGAACTTTTCCTCGAGAAAGGACCCGATTCAAGAAACAATCCCTATTGCTTTCGGATCTGAATTAGGAGGTATACCCAACTGTTTTGGGTGTCCTATGAAGATGCATTTTATCCGCTTTGGGTTCGAGCTTATCAACCTGAAACTTTTCACATAAGCGTCGCAGCCCCAAATCTTTAAGAAATGACAGCTTAGGTTTCTCTAAACCATAGTTCATACAAGGTCATCTCAACGGAATTACGTGGTGCCCTATTAAAGTGAGTGCGGTTGTCTCTAATGCCTAACCCATGAACGATAGTGGTAATTCGATAAGAGATATCATGGTACGCACCATATCCGATAGAGTGCAACTATGATGTTCGGACACACCATCACACTATGGTGTTCCAGCGGTATTAATTGTGAAACAATTTGCACAATGTCTTAATTGTGTGCCAAAACTCGTAACTCAGATACTTATCTCTATGATCATATCATAGACATTTTATCCTCTTGTCACAATGATCTTAAACTTCACTCTGAAATTACTTGAACCATTCAACAATTCAGACTTGTGTTTCATCAAGTAAATATACTCAACATATACTCGAATCATCTGTGAAGTCGAACATAATGATATTCACTGCATGCCTCAAAGACTCATTGGACTGCACACATCAAAATGTGTTACTTCCAACAGGTTGCTACCTTGTTCCATCTTATCAAACCGAGGCTTTTCACCATCTTGCCCATGTGGTATGTTTTGCATATCTCAAGTGATTCAAAATCAAGTGAGTCTAAACGATCCATCTGCATGGAGTTTCTTCATGCATATACACCAGTAGACATGGTTTGCATGTCTCAAACTTTTCAAAAAACGAGTGAGTCCAAAGATCCAACAACATGGAGCTTCTTCATGCGTTTTACACCAATATGACTTACATGGCAGTGCCACAAGTAAGTGGTACTATCATTACTATTTTATACTTTTGGCATGAAAATGTGTATCACTACGATCGAGATTCAATAAACCAATTTTTAGATGCAAGACCATCGAAGGTATTATTCAAATAAATAGAGTAACCATTATTCTCCTTAAATGAATAACCGCATTGCGATAGACATAATCCAATCATGTCTATGCTCAACGCAAACACCAAATGATAATTATTCTGGTTTAATACTAATCTTGATGGTAGAGGGAGCGTGCGATGTTTGATCATATCAACCTTGGAAACAATTCCAGCACATATCGTCAGCTCACCTTTAGCTAGTCTCCTTTTATTCCGTAGCTTTTATTTCGAGTTACTAACACTTAGCAACCGAACCGGTATCTAATACCCAGGTGCTACTAGGAGTACTAGTAAAGTACACATTAACATAATGTATATCCAATATACTTCTATCGACCCTGCCAGCCTTCTCATCTACCAAGTATCTAGGGTAATGCTGCTCCAGTGGCAGTTCCCCTTATTCCAGAAGCACTTAGTCTCGGGTTTGGGTTCAACCTTGGGTTTCTTCACTGGAGCAGCAGCTGATTTGCCATTTCGTGAAGTATCCCTTCTAGCCCTTGCCCTTCTTGAAACTAGTGGTTTTACCAACCATCAACAATTGATGCTCCTACTTGATTTCTACTTTCGCGATGTCAAACAACGTGAATACCTCAAGGATCATCATATCTATCCCTGACAAGTTATAGTTCATCACGAAGCTCTAGCAGCTTGGTGGCAATGACTTTGGAGAAACATCACTATCTCATCTGGAAGATTAACTCCCACTTAATTCAAGTGATTGTTGTACTCAGACAATCTGAGCACAAGCTCAACGATTGAGCTTTTCTCCCTTAGTTTGCAGGCTAAGAAAATCGTCGGAGGTCTCACACCTTTTGACGTGGGCACGAGCCTGAAATCCTAATTTCAGCCCTCGAAACATCTCATATGTTCCGCGACGTTTCGAGAATGTCTTTGGTGCCTCAACTCTAAACCGTTTAACTGAACTATCACGTAGTTATCAAAACGTGTATGTCCGATGTTCGCAACATCCACAAACGACGTTTGGGGTTCAGCACATTGAGCGGTGCATTAAGGACATAAGCTTTCTACTGTCCGCATAATCGCTACTTTCAACTTTCAACTATATTTTCTCTAGGAACATATCTAAACAGTGGAACTAAAGCGCGAGCTTTCGACATAATTTGCAAAAGGTCTTTTGACTATGTTCAAGATAATTAAGTTCATCTTATGAACTCCCACTCAGATAGACATCCCTCTGGTTATCTAAGTGATTACATGATCCGAATCAACTAGGCCGTGTCCGATCAACACGTGAGACGGACTAGTCATCATCGGTGAACATCTTCATGTTGATCGTATCTACCATACGACTCATGCTCGACCTTTCGGTCTCCGTGTTCCGAGGCCATGTCTTCACATGCTAGGCTCGCTGTTAACCCTAAGTGTTTCTGCGTGTAAATCTTGCTTACACCCGCTGTATGTGAACGTAAGAATCCATCACACCCGATTAACACGTGGTGCTTAGAAGCGACGAACTGTAGCAACGGTGCACAGTTAGGGGAGAACACTTCTTGAAATTTGTGTAAGGGATCATCTTATTTACTACCGTCGTTCTAAGTAAACAAGATGCATAAACATAATAAACATCACATGCAATTATATAGTAGTGACATGATATGGCCAATATCATATTGCTCCTTTTGATCTCCATCTTCGGGGCTCCATGATCATCATTGTCACCGGCATGACACCATGATCTCCATCATCATGATCTCCATCATCGTGTCTTCATGAAGTTGTCTCGCCAACTATTACTTCTACTACTATGGCTACCGGTTAGCAATAAAGTAAAGTAATTACATGGCGTTGTTTAATGACACGCAGGTCATACAATAAATAAAGACAACTCCTATGGCTCCTGCCGGTTGTCATAATCATCGACATGCAAGTCGTGAATCCTATTACAAGAACATGATCAATCTCATACATCACATATCATTCATCACATTCTTCTTGGCCATATCACATCACATAGCATACCCTGCAAAAACAAGTTAGACGCCCTCTAATTGTTGTTTGCATGTTTTACGTGGCTGCTATGGGTTTCTAGCAAGAACGCTTCCTACCTCACGCAAAACCACAACGTGATATGCCAATTGCTATTTACCCTTCATAAGGACCCTTTTCATCGAATCCGTTCCGACTAAAGTGGGAGATCGGCACCCGCTAGCCACCTTATGCACCAAGTGCATGTCACCGGTGGAACCTGTCTCACGTAAGAGTACGTAAGGTCGGTCCGGCCGCTTCATCCCACAATACCGTCAAACAAGATTGGACTAGTAACGGTAAGCATATTGAACATCATCAACGCCCACAACTACTTTGTGTTCTACTCGTGCAAAGAATCTACGCAATAGACCTAGCTCATGATGCCACTTGTTGGGGAACGAGCAGAAATTCAAAATTTTCTACGCATCACCAAGATCAATCTATGGAGATTCTAGCAACGAGGGAAGGAGAGTGCATCTACATACCCTTGTAGATCGCTAAGCGGAAGCGCTCAAGAGAACGGGGTTGAAGGAGTCGATTGCCGTGATCCAAATCACCGGAGATCCTAGTGCCGAACGGACGGCACCTCCGCTGCTCAACACACGTACAGCCCGGTGACGCCTCCCATGCCTTGATCCAGCAAGGAGAGAGGGAGAGGTTGAGGAAGACTCCATCCAGCAGCAGCACAACGGCGTGGTGGTGGTGGAGGAGCGTGGCATCCAGCAGGCTTCGCCAAGCACCAAGGGAGAGGAGGAGGAGGAGAGGCAGGGCTGCACCAAGAGGGAGAGGTTCTCGTGTGTTGGGCAGCCCAAAACCTCAAGTATATATAGGGGAAAGGGGCTGCGCCCCTTTAGGGTTTCCCACCCCAAGGGGTGCGGCCAGCCCTAGATGGGACTTGGGGCGGCCAAGAGGGGAGGAGTGCCTCCCAAGTCAAGTGGAGGCCCTCCCCTTAGGGTTTCCCCTCCCATGCATGGGCCTTGGGGGCTGGTTCCTTGGCCCATTATGGCTAGGGCGCCCCCTACAGCCCATGCTACTGTATTGGACGTGGTGGAACAATTTCCGACCTCCGACCCTCCGAATCCTCCGAACCTTCCGAAGCTTCCCGTACAATACCGAAAAACCCGAACTTTTTCCTAACCCAACAACAACTTTCCATATATAAATCTTTACCTCCGGACCATTCCGAACTCCTCGTGACGTCCGGGATCTCATCCGGACTCGAACAACATTCGCAACCACATACAAGCTTCCTATATAACCCTAGCGCCACCGAACCTTATGTGTAGACCCTACGGGTTCGGAGACAAGCGCATATGACCGAGACGTTCTCCGGTCAATAACCAACAGCGGATCTGGATACCCATGTTGGCTCCCACATGTTCCACGATGATCTCATCGGATGAACCACGATGTCAAGGACTCAATCGATCCCGTATACAATTCCCTTTGTCTAGCGGTATTGTACTTGCCCGAGATTCGATCGTCGGTATACCGATACCTTGTTCAATCTCGCTACGCAAGTCTCTTTACTCGTTCCGTAACACATCATCCCGTGATCAACCCCTTGGTCACATTGTGCACATTATGATGATGTCCTACCGAGTGGGCCCAGAGATACCTCTCCGTTTACACGGAGTGACAAATCCCAGTCTTGATCCGTGTCAACCCAATGGTCACTTTCGGAGATACCTGTAGTGCACCTTTATAGTCACCCACTTACGCCAGTGACGCTTGATACACCCAAAGCACTCCTACGGTATCCGGGAATTGCACGATCTCATGGTCTAAGGAAGAGATACTTGACATTGGAAAAGCTTTAGCATACTAACTACACGATCTTTGTGCTAGGCTTAGGATTGTCTTGTCCATCACATCATTCTCCTAATGATGTGATCCCGTTATCAATGACATCCAATGTCCATGGTCAGGAAACCGTAACCATCTATTGATCAACGAGCTAGTCAACTAGAGGCTTACTAGGGACATGGTGTTGTCTATGTATCCACACATGTATTGCTGTTTCCGGTCAATACAATTATAGCATGAATAATAAACGATTATCATGAACAAGGAAATATAATAATAACTAATTTATTATTGCCTCTAGGGCATATTTCCAACATGCATGCCTGCAGAGGACAAGGTAAATTGCTACAACCAGGGCAGCCTCTGTGCTGTTGCCTTCACCGACAACCATTGGAATAAAGCTCCTACACACACAGTTTTTGTGGCATATAATGTATAATGTGTTGGTCAACTCGATGATCTAGGAACATGTGCATGCCCCATGCACCCGTCAAGAGGGAGTAGTTATCTTTTCCTCTTGCGTTTGTTAATTCGGGGATTCCCTTTAATATACGCACATTAGAATTATTTTTCCAAACAAAACAACGTAGCTACTCAATTGAATAACTTACCATGTGTAGGTATTCATCGTTATAAATAACACCTAGAAATTCTTGTTCATCACTAATATGTATCAATATGTGTTGTGTTCTCTTTCAGAGAAGTGAACTCCAAAACCCCTCCTCGTTCGGAACAATGAAAATTCTGAGTCTGAAAGTACAAACTTGGTACGACAAATTGATAGACTTGGAGAAAGAAAAAATGGGTTTATTTGAGCCGGACGGAAACATATGCAGATTTGGAGTACTGTGACGATGGAGCAGATTGGGGTGAGGTGCCTTGTATCTCATCATTTGTTGACGATGTTCCACGTTGCACGGCATACGTAGTAGAGTGAGACAACAAAACAACGACATAGAAGCTACATGCAGAGTCAAGGGGCAATACATTGAGAGGATCATTTATTTATGGACAAAGAAGACAAGGGTGGACAAGTTCAATGGAGAAGAGAAGCTAGAGGGTTGCATGGCGTTTGCTAAAACAGACAGAAGATACTTGCGTTTGTGTTGTGGTTGAACATTACGTGCAATGTACTCATTTGTGAGGAGTAAAATGACTATTGTTTCTAAATTTATTTATTTTTTGCCCGTGGCAATGCACGGGTAGTCTACTAGTACTAGTAATACAAGGGTGTAGTTTCACGCCTCAAAGGAACATCTTACTTGCAACAAGGACCGACCAAGCAATGGTGATCTCCACCTTGGAGTCGCCAAGGTCACATACAGCTTGACTTATGTTGCAAAGTTTGGGGGTGAGCTTGCCATGACCTTGTGCAGCAACATCACCAGACTGTGAATAGGCTTGTATGATAACTTTGAAGGTCTCTTCAAACGTTTCTGGATAAAAAACATTGCTTTGTCATAATTCTACAGAAACAACACGCCTTGTGAGATCAAGGTAACCATCAGTATCCATTGGCATTTCTCCACCATCGCAGTAACGAGAATCAAGCAACACAACTTGCGTTGATGGCGGATCAGTAACCTCCAGAACAGAGCCTTGCCTATCCATGATCACAACTTCATGAGGTGGCGACGAGCAAGCAACTCGACCCCTATATTTGAACGTGCACGGGCCGCCCTTAACGATGCGGACACTCAAGATAGTGGCCTGAACTGAATTTTTAAGCTGCTCCAGGTTTAACTCGATTCTGCAACGGCAGTTGTGAAAGCCAATAGTGTAGAGGCGAGCACAGCAATGGTTGTAAGGGTATGCTTGATTGATCAATGCTCTGTCGCGAGACTTTGTTCTGCCCTTAACCCTTAGCTCGACTTCAAGCTCAAGCTCAGGCAAAATTGCCCGAGCTGGGCCAGTCAAGCGCAAAAAAGGATCCTGCAAGCATCGTTATATGCACTTAATTGCAACGAACGAATCAACAATGACACATGCAACATACGTCAAGAAAAGAAAAGAAAAGGAAAATGGAGAGAAAACAGGAAACCGAAAGCACACACATCTTCTGTGACTTGTTGGGCATTTTTCCTTGTTCGATGGAATAGAATGTTGCGGTTGAAATCGACTCTGTCCCTGGCAGCGACCACGCCATACACATAGAGAGGCCACTTTAAGTCGCCTTTGATCCCAGCGATCTTGACGGAGAAGATCTGCAAGCTGGTCCCGGTGGCATGATCAAGGTCGTCTGGCGTGTAGTGTGTAAAGTACATGGGGCTCAACGTGGCTGCAGCAGCAAGCAAATCAAGCAAGGAGTTGTGAGGAATCAACATGAATCCACACATTGAATAAGAGAAAAAAGCAAATTACAGAGGTTAATGGAGTACTCCCTAGGTTCCATAATTCTTGTTCAACATATTAATTGTACGCACAGTAAGTAATGATTTCTTACTCTTGGCTTTGAAGGTCCAGCACGCCGATAAACCCTTCCTGCCGCTGCGGTAGGCGGCATACATTCTCTCCTCCATTGCAATCTGCTGCTCGACAAATCTCGTCAGCTCCGTCTCCTCCTCCTCCTCCTGGTGAGGATGAAGCCTGTAGTACTCATACATGTACTGCTCGGGCTCTTGGAAAGGGATCAGCTGCAGCTTGTCGCGGATCCGAATCTTCTTTTGTTCCCTAATCTCCTCCTGTATCTCGCGCATGCGGGCAGCATGCATCTCCATCAAGCACTCCGCATTCTTCTTCATAGATGATCGGCAGCCCGCGGCATCGAATCCGATCTGGACGAGTAATGTTCTGAATTTGGACAAGTTATCGCACAGAATTGAGATGTGGTTCGAGATGTCTTGCCTCTCCATGAGTTGCACGGTCTGAGATGCGTTGATCTTATTCGTCAAGAACGATGCCACCTCCTGCATCTGCAGACAGACCGTCTCAACCTGCTGCTCAGGCTCAATCATGTCCATGGCCACCTCCTTCTGGGAACACTCTTCCTCGACCTCACCTTCCGTGCTCACGCCGCCGCCGCTATGCGCCATCGCTCTCTTTTTTGCTAACCGGGTTCTATGGGGTGGCATGCTTAGGTTTTTCATTTTCTTTTTGATCGCGGTTCCTGGTGCCATCCCGGTTTCCTTCTTTGCCTATTTCCGGTTTTCTCCTTTTCATTTTAAAATTTTAATACCTTCCAGGTCTCTTTAACTTTCCTTTTCATGTTCATTCATCCATGTTCCTCACTCGCGGTGCCTCTGCCGCCTGATTTGAGTTCCTCTACCTTGTTGATGCCCTTAGCGCGGCCGCCGCCTCTTCCACCCACTGTCCTCCGACGAATCGCAATCGCCGGCTCCTCTCTTCCTTTGCTTCGACCGTTTTCCCTGTCAGATCCCTACTCTGTTGACGGTTGTGGTTAGTTTCTCGCCTCCCTTTGTTTCACTTTTTCATGTCCCCCCTTGTATTTCTAGGAGAGGGAGTTTTATGGGGTAAAAAGGGAGGGGGCATCATAGCTTTCAACTCTATCAAATCACAACTTTCAACTCGATAATCAAAGGCCCGCACTAGGCGTCAGCCGGATGATTTGTGTGAGTTTTAAGCCGCCTTCCGAGCCGTGCGATGGAACAAGCCAACCGTTGGTTCTTGTGTTGCCTGGGTGGCGGTGGGTATGTCAACGCAAATGTCTCTTTGATCTAACCGTAACTTGTGGTTGGACCGGTCAACGCAGACACTCCTCATTTTGTAGAATACTGTCTTGCTTTGTTCTTCCCCATTGTAGCACCGGCTTGCCGCATGGCGGCACCGTCGCAACATTGGCTAGTAACACGTCGATTGTCGCAGGACCGGCTGGCAGCACATCTACTGTCGCACCACCGGCTCATAGCACGGCGGCGCTGTTAGGGCATTATTTTTGCCGATTGTTTTGGTGATTGATGACAATACGTTTGCGGACTAATAGTGTGCATTAAGCTTTTCAGGTTATCTAATATAAGAGCACTATGAGATTGTTACCCCTCAAGGACTTCACTTTAGACGGATTATTTTCCTTTGTTTCTTTCCGGTGGAATTGAGTCGTAGGGATAACCATACTATCAAGAGGGGATCCGTTTCGGAAGAGTATGGGTGGAATCATCACGTTCACATTCTCCTTGCACCCTCACTTTCTTCCTGCTTCTTTGGAGTTTCCGTGATGTGCAAAACAAGGGGTGCTTTGCGCTAAGCGGTAGTACCGTGGCCAGGGCGGTAGTACCGCTTGTTAGTGCCGCTGGTACTACCGCCCCTGCTGTGGTCTCGATTTTCCGTGTCGGGTTTCCTTAAAGGACCATGCAGGGGAGCGGTAGTAGGGATGGCAGTAGGGGCGCGGTAGTACCGCTCCTACATCCGCTCCAACTGCCGCTCAGCTCACTGCCCTCCCCTGTTTTCCAGCGGCTATAGGAAACGGCAGTACCGCCTATCGGCGGTAGTACCACCCTAGTGCATGTACTTCTTCTCCCTCAGCCCTGGTTGCCTATGTCTGCTTGCCACAGCGGTAGTACTGCTGTGGCAGCGGTACTATCACTCCAGCAACGGTAGTACCGCCCAGATGCGGGCTGCGGGCTGCATAACGGTTGGATGTGTCCCCCCACTATATAAAGGGGTCTTCTTCTCCAAGAAGACCTACCTATTCCATCCCCAAACTTCATTGTTGCTCCAAGCTCCATTTTTGCCCGATCTCTCTCCCTAGCCAATCAAACTTGTTGATTTTCTAGGGATTGGTTGAGAAGGCCCCGATCTACACTTCCACCAAGAGAAATTTGATTCCCCCCACTAATCCCTTGCGGATCTTGTTACTCTTGGGTGTTTGAGCACCCTAGACGGTTGAGGTCACCGCGGAGCCATATTCCATTGTGGTGAAGCTTCGTGGTGTTGTTGGGAGCCTCCAATTAAGTTGTGGAGATTGCCCCAACCTTATTTGTAAAGGTTCGGTCGCCGCCTCCAAGGGCACCAATAGTGGAATCACGGCATCTCGCTTTGTGTGAGGGAGTGAGGAGAATACGGTGGCCCTAGTGGCTTCTTGGGGAGCATTGTGCCTCCACACCACTCCAACGGAGACGTACTTCCCCTCAAAGGGAAGGAACTTCAGTAACACATCCTCGTCTTCACCGGCTCCACTCTTGGTTATCTCGTACCTTTACTTGTGCAAGCTTATATTGTGTTGCATCTCTTGCTTGCTTGTGTGCTTGTTGTTGTTGCATCATATAGGTTGCTCACCTAGTTGCATATCTAGACAACCTAATTTGATGCAAAGTTTAAATTGGTAAAGAAAAGCTAAAAATTGTTAGTTGTCTATTCACCCCCCCCTCTAGTCAACTATATCGATCCTTTCAATTGGTATCAGAGCCTCATCTCTTTATTAAGGACTTTGTCATCCAAAGAGTATGGTTGACACCGTAGACGGTGAGGAGGAGCACCCCGGTGTGATTCCGTCCTCGCCTACGGCCGATGGGGCATCCCCGGTCTCACGTGAGGAATTCAATGTGGCCTTGGACACATTGAAAACATCCATGACGACCGAGGTCAAAGGCATGTTCAAAGAGTTCCTTGATAGTCTTAAATTATCCACCACACCCTTGGAAGTGGTTGCTCCCACTAACAAGGTGGTGGATGCCAACTCCGATAAGGGGGAAGCTTCTAGTGAAAAGGTTCCTTTGCCTAGTGGTAAAAGTGGTAATGGCATCTATTCTCATGTTGAACCTCCTCTCACTTATGGAGGACCAATTCCCTCCACGCATTTAAATCATGCGGGTTCTCCCCCCAAGATTGTGAAGAATGAGGATTTTGGTTCTTGGATTTATCGCTTTAAACGTCATTTAAATCATGTTAATACTAACCTTTGGAGAATCATTGAGGAAGGTTTCTATCTGCATGATCGAAGCAACTTTACCCCTAGCGAAGCCGCGGATAATCAATTCAATGAGAATGCTCTCTTCATCATTCAATATGCAATTCCACCCGAAGACATTGCTCACCTCCGACCCTTCACCGTGGCCAAGGAAGCATGGCACCATGTTGTTTCCCTTTACAAGGGAAGCGCAAGCATTCAACGCTCCAACTATGAAGTGGTGCAAGATGAAGCCGATGAGTTTGTAATGAATGAAGATGAAGAACCTCACAAGCTCTACCTGAGATTAACCACTCTCGCGGTCTCACTCCGAGATCATGGGAGCAAGGATACGGATGAAAATTGGATCAACCGCAAGTTCTTCAAGGCCATGATGCCCTACCACAAGGCCATGTCCTCCGTCATCCATCAAAGGCCGTAATTCCACACCTTGTCCTCAAGTGAAGTGTTGGATGACTTTGTGGCAATGAGGATCTTGGACAAGACCGCCGACAATGCGGTGTTGCGTTCTCAAAGATCAAAGAAGCCCAACCTTGCCTTGAAGGCCAAGGTTAGTGTGGAAGAAGAGGATGAAGAGGAAGAAGAGGAGAGCAACCCCGAAGATACTAAGTATGCCTACCATGAGCACATGGCTCTTGCTTCAAGGCAATTTTGGAGCAACAAGAACACAAGGCCCAACTTCAACAAGAACAACTCAAGTGGCTTCTAGGGCAATCAACGTGTGAGAACATGTTACAATTGTGGCAATGTGATTCATTTTGTTGCGGAGTACCCTTACGAGAAGAGGGAAGACAATGGTGGCAAGCTCATCCGAAAAGACAAAGCCAAGTCCTTCCCCAACAAGAAAAACTTCACCAAGAAGACTCAAACCAAAGGGTTGGTGGCTCAAGAAGAATACCATGAGGATGATGATGATGAAGAAGATAGTGAAGCCATGGCCATGGCCTCCGTTGCCATTGCCACACCTCCACGGGTGTCTCTCTTTGACTCACCCAACGAGAACGTCACCGCCAAGTGCCTCATGGCTAAAGCCACCAACAAGGTAACACCCAACATCAAAACCATCATCATTACTAATCCCTCCTTGACGGATTGCATTGATGAAAGTGAGGGGTCTAATGAGTAAGTAAATGAATTTGAGTCTTTTATGAGTAAGCTCAAGGGCAAATCCAAGAAGAACTTCGTTGCTCTCTTGGAACAACTTGGTTAAGCCAATGACATGATCGAGGCTCATGAAGAAACCATCTCTAAGATGGAAGGTCATAGTCGTGACTATGCCGATGAGATATCGGATCTCTCTAATGCTCTTGAGGAAGAGCGTGTGCATTGTTTGGCCCTTGAGGAGTCACACAACAATGACCATGCTAAATTAAAGAAAGATCTTGATCATGCTCTTGTTGTATCTCGTGTGCTAAATTCTGAGAAGGCTAAACTTGGGGTTGACCATGCTAGACTCAAGGAGGACTTTGATATACTCGACAAGGCTCGCAAGGTTTTGAAGGGTGCTCATGCTAGCCTCAAGAAGTCTCATGATCAACTCCAAGTGAAGCTAACCAAGGAGAAAGCCACCTTTCCTCATATGGTATTAATTGATCATGCAAATGCTACTAACCCATGTTGTGAGCATGTGCATCTTGTGGAGGAGAATGCCAAGTTGAAGGAGCAACTTGAGAAAGGCCTTGTGACGTGCATACAAGGTGAGAAGAACCTCAATGACCTTTTGAGCAATCAAAAGGAAGTTGTGGCAAAAGAGGGAGTTGGGTTTGCACCCAATTCCAAGAACAAGAAGAAGAACGACAAGACCAAATGACCTCCTCCTCTCAAGCAAACTTTTGTGAAGGAGGGAGAGGGTGCTCCAAAGGAGAATAAGAACAATGTGAAGGGTGGTAATGTCAAAAAGGGCAATGCCACCCCTTCCAACAAAGTCGCCGACTTTAACCCTTCTTATGTGTTGTGCCGTGCTAGTGATGGGCATGTTTATGCTAAATTTGTTGGTTCTCCTTATGACTACATTGAATGGTCTATTTGGGTTCCAAAGAACCTTGTTACTAACATCAAAGGACCCATTAAAAAATGGGTACCTAAAACCAAGCATTGATCTATTGTAGGTGTTTGCTTCCGGTGGGGGATCATGGTTGCTCGATAGAGGAGCCACAAATCATATGACCGGAAGCAAGGACTTGGTGGTGGACGTGCACAAGATCCCATCTATTCCCACCAACGTCGAGTGGGGTGATGCCTCGTCTTCTAAGGTATTGGGTCTTGGCAAGGTTGTCATTTCTCATGATCTCATGATTGAGAAGGTCATGCTTGTTGAGTCCCTTCCATACAATCTACTTTCTGTTCGTCAACTTGCACTCATGGGCTTTGCCACATTCTTTGATATTGATACCGTGGCCCTCTTGTGGAGCAAGACTCTTAAAGTAGCCTTTGTTGGGCATGTCGAGAATGGTCTTTATGTGATTAACTTTTCGGAGCGACCCACTAAGACCGCGACATGCCTAATGGCTAAATTTGATGTGGGGTGGCTTTGGCATCGCCGTTTAGCCCACGTCAATATGAGATCTTTGCAAAGTCTTCTCAAGGGGGACCATGTCCATGGACTAACAAATGTTAGTTTTGCCAAAGATCGTGCTTGCAGTGCTTGTATCAAAGGAAAGCTACATGAGAAGGCTCACTGAGGGAGTCCTGGATTAAGGGGTCCTCGGACAGCCAGACTATATACTTTGGCCGGACTATTGGACTATGAAGATACAAGATTGAAGACTTCGTCCCGTGTCCGGATGGGACTCTCCTTTGTGTGGAAGGCAAGCTTGGCAATTCGGATATGTAGATCTCCTTCTCTATAACCGACTCTGTGTAACCCTAGCCCCCTCCGGTGTCTATATAAACCGAAGGGTTTAGTCCGTAGGACAACAACAATAATAATCATAGGCTAGCTTCTAGGGTTTAGCCTCTACGATCTCGTGGTAGATCAACTCTTGTAATACTCATATCATCAAGATCAATCAAGCAGGAAGTAGGGTATTACCTCTGTCGAGAGAGCCCGAACCTGGGTAAACATCGTGACCCCCGCCTCATGTTACCATTAGCCTTAGACGCACAGTTCGGGACCCCCTACCCGAGATCCGCCGGTTTTGACACCGACATTGGTGCTTTCATTGAGAGTTCCACTATGCCGTCCTGATAAGGCTTGATGGCTCGCCTTGTTGTCAAGGAAAACATCACCTCTGGAGGAACCCTGGCTATAGGCCAGACTCTCCGGCTAGGCGGTTTCGTCATGGCTGCCCGTTCGGCTGCCACGCCGACGATGACTTCTCAGGTCATCAAGAACAGCCTCCACGTCAGCTCGGAATTCACCGAGCAGATGGATCGAATGGAGCTCTCCTCCCTGAACAAGCTCTTGGATCGCATCGCCGCCCTGGGAGTCGCTACGGACTATGATCGGATCGGGCTTAAACCCGACCAAAGGGAGATTAACTCTCCGCCGGTCACCCATCAGATAGCGGTGGTGGAGGAACAAAACAGCGATTCTTCCTCTATTTTGAGGACGAACTATGTCCGGATTCCCGAGCTCTTCGAGCCGAATACCCGTCTACGGGAGGACATGGCCCAGGCTCTGAACTTAGAATCGGGCAATGGGCCACAAATATTGGGCAACATCCTGGAGCCCGAGCTGCTTAGCTCGGGAGCTCCTTTGCCCCTGGGTCTCAGATCGGATCAGGATTTGGACTTAAATCTAACCACCCACCCAGACACAAGTGATCTTTCCCACATTAGACAAGAGACCCAAGAGACAGTACATCACTTCTGGGCCAGATTCCTCCTTGTAATAAGAAAGGTTAAGGACTGTCACGAGGAAGACGCAATCTCATTCTTTTGCAAAAATTGCATGGACAAGGGAACTCTCAACGCCATAAGTCGCCATGACATAGCACATTTCGCCGACTTGGCGGCTATAGTACAGAAGTACTGTGCGACAGAAAGCGCCTAGAAAACCCAAACAAAATTCTGGGATCCTCCGGCTCTCACTAAACCCCTCGTCCGAACTAAAAGGGTGCGCTCTCGCAAGTCACCCAATCCAATTACAAAGAAGCCAAAGCCCTCTACAGGGAGTGGAACCGTACTTGAGGGATGGATCAACAGGCCATGCAAAATTCACAGCACACCGGGCATAATACCAACACACAGCCTTAGAGCATGTTGGATACTCCGGCAGCTGGCCAAGAGCGGCGAGGACCTTCTCATCAACAATACCGCAGAGCACCATCTCGCAGAGAATAACAATACAGTACTGACAGTCTTCGAGACTTTCGCCTCAAACAATAGGCGCAAGCTAGCACTCCGCAACCTCGCCGAAGTCTACCACATTGCAGAAATAAATCCGTGGAACGACACGGCCATAACCTTCAATGCCAGTGATGAATCTCAATTCCGAACAGTCCGAGCACCAGCCGCTTTGGTCCTTAGTCCAATTGTGGATGGCTTCCGGATTACTAAAGTGTTCATGGACGGCGGCAGTGGATTAAACCTCATCTATGAGGAAACTCTTAACAAAATGGAAATAGATAAGAGCCGCATTGAGCAAAGCAGCACGACCTTCAGAGGAATCATCCCTAGTCGGGAGGCACGATGCACGGGAAAAATTACACTAGATGTGGTATTCGGCACGCCGAAGAATTATAGGTCTGAAGAAATCACATTCCAAGTGGCCCCGTTTAGCAGTGGCTACCACGCCCTTTTAGGGCGGGATGCATTCACAAGCTTCCAAGCTATACCCCATTATGGGTACATGAAGCTCAAGATGCCTGGGCCCAATGGAATCATCACTCTAGCCAGTGATCCAGACATAGCACTATGCGCCGAAAATAAAACCACCGCACTAGCCCTGGAAGCATTATCCGAAGCCCTCGTGGCCGAAGAGTTAAGTGCGCTGCGCTCCACAGTGGACAGGGACAACGTGATACTCGACAAACGACCCAAGTCCACCTCTTTTAAACCAGCAGACGAAATAGTCAAATTTCGGGTCCACCCAACGGACCCTGCAGAAACAGCGTCAATTGGGGCACAGCTAAACTCCACAATAGATGCTGCACTACGAGAGTTCTTGCGCGAAAATTGGGACATCTTCGCCTGGCATCCTTCATACATGCCAGGTATCCCACGCAGGCTGGCCGAGCATAGCCTAGACATACTAAAGGGATACAAGCCGGTCAAGCAGACTCTTCGGCGCTTTTCAGAACCCAAGCGACAAGCCATGGGAGAAGAGCTAGCCAAACTACTCGAGGCCGGATTCATCAGAGAAATAAAACATCTGGACTGGCTAGCAAACCTGGTGATGGTACCAAAGAAGGACAAATCCTGGCGCCTATGCGTCGATTTCAAGGACCTCAATAAGGCCTGCCCCAAGGATCCCTTCCCCCTCCCCCACATCAATCAAATCATCGACGCTACCGCAGGACACGACTCATTGTGTTTCCTCGACGCATACTCCGGATACCTTCAAATCAAGATGGCGGAGTCCGATCAAGCCGCAACGGCATTTATCACTCCATACGGCCCCTTCTGTTTTAACACCATGCCTTTCGGGCTCAAAAACGCCGGTGCAACCTATCAACGCATGATTCAGACATGCCTGGAAACACAGATCGGCAAAACAGTGGAGGCATACGTAGACGATGTGGTCATCAAAACCATACACGTCGAATCTTTAATAGACGACTTGAGGATTACGTTCGACAATCTCCGAACATACGACATCAAGCTCAACCCGGAAAAATGTGTTTTCGGCGTACCTGCCGGAAAACTCTTGGGCTTTATCGTTTCCAATAGGGGAATCGAAGCAAACCCGGCTAAAATACGAGCTCTGTCACAGTTGGCTACCCCAACAGACCTCAAGCAAATCCAGAAATTAACTGGATACGTGGCCGCCTTAAGCCGCTTTATCTCCCGATTAGGAGAAAAGGCACTACCTCTTTATCGCCTTCTTCGACGCACCGAACACTTCGAGTGGACGGATGCGGCTACGGACGGACTGGAGGAAATAAAAGCCCTCTTGGCCACCAATCCAATCCTGGCCACGCCAAATGTCAGCGAACCCATGCTGCTATATATAGCTGCAGCACACCAGGTTGTAAGGGCAGTGCTCGTCGTCCAACGAGAGACAGATGGACATAAGTTCCCGATTCAAAAGCCGTTATACTACGTATCCACTGTCCTCACTCCATGCAAGTCACGGTACCCACATTATCAAAAGATAGCATACGCGGTCTTCATGGCATCCCGAAAACTACGACACTACTTTCAAGAGTGTTCAATCACGGTGGTCTCCGAAGTACCACTCAATGACATAATAAATAACTGCGATGCCATGGGCCGGATTGCTAAATGGGCTATCGAGCTCCTCCCGTTCAACATAACATACAAACTACGGCGAGCCATTAAGTCGCAAGTACTGGCTGACTTCATCGCCGAATGGACAGAAGCCGAACTCCCTAAAGAGTATAGCGCGTACTCCAATTGGATCATGCACTTTGACAGCTCTAACATGCTAGATGGTCTAGGGGCAGGCGTTGTCTTGACATCCCCCACCAGAGATACAGTCCAATACGTACTCCAAATACTATACACAGATTCCAACAATGCAGCCGAATATGAGGCCTTGTTGCATGGTCTTCGGATGGCAGTCTCCATGGGCATTCAATGCCTAGAAGTGCGTGGGGATTCAAACCTCGCAATATCTCAAATAAATGGAGACTTTGACGCCAAGGACCCGAAAATAGTGGCCTACCGCAATGCCGTCCTCAAAATGTCGGCTCGGTTTGAGGGGCTCGAATTCCACCATGTGGTCCGAGAAAACAACCAAGCGGCGGATATTCTCGCCCGTATCGGTGCTAAACGCGACCCCGTCCCACCTAATATCTTTTTGGAAAGGTTGTTCAAGCCATCCGTAGTGTGGGAAGGAGAGACTGGCAATACCAGTCCGGATCCGCACACAACCCCAGATCCCGAACACTCTGACGTAATCGGAGGCTCCGCCACCGAAATAACACCTTCGGCCCACGCAATTATGGATGTCATCGCCCCATGGACAGAACCCTTCTTAGCCTACTTAAATAGGCAAGAACTCCCTGAGGACCAAAATGAGGCACGTTGCATTGTGCGGCGCTCTAAAGCCTACAAAGTCCATGAGGGAGAGCTTTATAAAAAAGCATGACTGGAGTGCTCCAAAGGTGCATCTCCGAAGAGGAAGGGCCGCAGCTCTTGGCAGAAATTCATGCCGGACTCGGCGGCCACCATGCCACAGCCCGGGCGCTCGTAAGCAAGGCCTTCCGTACAGGTTTCTACTAGCCAACAGCACGGGCAGGCGCACAGGACCTTGTCCAACATTGTGTTGGTTGCCAGCTTTTTGCAAATCAAAGCCATATGCCACCTACCGCTCTCCAAACAATCCCCATAACTTGGGCCCTTTGCGGTCTAGGGGCTCGATATGGTTGGACCCCTTAAAGGAGGAAGCCATAAGAAGAAATACTTGTTGGTCATGGTCGATAAATTCACCAAATGGATAGAAGACAAACCAGTTAAAACGGCCGAGTCCGGACCAGTGATAGACTTCATATCTGGGGTCGTACAGCGTTGCGGTGTCCCCCACAGCATCATCACCGATAACGGCTCAAACTTCATAGCCGACGAGGTGAAAACTTGGTGCAGCAAAATGGGCATAAAACTTGCTTACGCCTCCGTCTATCACCCCCAAACAAACGGTCAAGTCGAACGAGCGAATAATCTTATTATGAGCGGCATTAAACCCAGACTAGTGCGATCCTTGAAGGAATCAGATACGCACTAGGTCGAGGAGCTCAATTCCGTACTATGGGGGCTGCGGACCACGCCAAATCGCACAACCGGATACACACCATTTTTTATGGTATACGGCGCAGAGGTAGTGCTACCCTGCGATATCATCCATGACTCACCTAGAGTGCGCATGTACGAAGAGAGAGAAGCCAAGCTGGATCGGCATGACAACTTAGATGCCCTGGAGGAGGAGCGTGACGTTGCAAAGGCCCGTTCCGCATTCTATCAACAGCAGGCTCGAAGGTATCAAAGCAGAGAAGTACGGGCCAAAACTTATAACATTGGCGAGCTCGTTCTACGCCTACCAGAGAAGAAAAAGGACAATCTCAAGCCCAAGTGGGAGGGTTCCTTCATCATCGATAAAGTTTTCACTGGGGGAGCGATGCATCAGATAATCGACTCGAGCCGAACCCATGGAACGCGGCCAGACTCCGAAGATTCTACGCCTAGTGCCGAACTCTGCGTTCGTCTCCTTACCTCCGCCTTCCTTTTTAAGTTATATCCTCTCTCTTTTTCTTTTTTTATATAGCCTTAAAAACTTCGAGTCTGCTTCGACCGCACACTCCCGCCGCGCTATGCGCGCTCAATATACCTGGGGGCTTCTTATACATAATCTTAATATAGTTATCTTCTGGGCTTTATGCCCACCACATATGCGTCATTTCTCCATATGTGCCTTTTTCACCACTATATGCATCGATATGACTTAAGTTTTGGCCAAGCTGGGTTGCCTGTCTCTTGTGTTTATACCCTACGTTCCCGTTAATTTGGCTAGGGCATAAGGGGAGCACCTCTGCGATTGTTACTTCCGGGTCAGCCTGATGTGTACCTCAGACTGGGTGAAGCCGAAAGCTAGCGTTCTTAAGGGAATATTCGATCGATGAACAAAAGATGTCTTTTACTTATTGCAAAACATGCCCCCAGATGCTTATATCCTGCGTCATTTTTCACAGTTCGTACATGCACTTCAATGCATGCACACCCAGGGAAAGGAACCCTTAACGGAACAATTCTCCCTGGAAGATGTTTCTTACTACCCATGTAATATAACATAGCTAGTTGGGTACTTGTCTGTTCAAGCACTTATGACCCCTACGCCTGGTTTCCACGTGTGCCCCGGTTTTCACGTAACTGAGCGGGTATTCGGATACACTCCGGACTGTCGGGTCCAGAGGTTGAAGCGAAAAGGTCTGCCAAGACAAATGATTTACAATCCGACTAGGGACAAAATATGTCCTTTGAAGTACAAAGTCACTTAGACTAACTAAATTCTTCTTCTATACCATCCAACAGGTTGTCTAACCTACAATCCTGTTGGGAATACTTAGCGGCTAATGCTGGTCATATACCAGACTTACAGGGATCTCTTTCCCATCTGATCCTACAGGTCCGACCTCGGCCATGTGGTTCGGGTCAGCCTTGGTGTATCGCGTCTTCATCATGGCCCAGGCCTCCCTTGCACCTTGTCGGCAGGCCGATATCTTCCATAATCGGAAGCGCCGCCGCGCTCCCTTGAGCATCTCTACAAGCTCCCCCATGCCTCCTGGCAGGGAGGCAGATGGCCACAAGGCCTGGGCAATGCCCTGCATCACCTGCCGAACTTGTTCGTGCAGTTGTAAGAGCTCCTGCAGAAGATCGCCTACAGATCCGGGCATCTCCTCTTTGGGATGACCTGCCAACATACCTACAGATATAATTCTGTTAGCCCGCTTCTTCGCCGAACTTTATAGTGGTTTATTAGCGCACTTACTAAAAATGCCGCGTCGAAGCCTCTTATTCTCCTTGACGGAGTCAGCAAGCTGGGCCCGAACATCCTTTAATTCAACGTCCAGTCGGGTGTTCGCGTCCTGGAGATTATTTTTCTCCCGTATAACCTTTGTAAGCACACGCTCGCCAGCCTTCAGCTGTCGTTGAGCATCCTCTGGTACGATCTCCAGATTGCCTCCAGGATTGTCTGCAGAATCTATTGTTATTGCATTCATGCCGAATACTAACTGGTACATGCTTTTACATTATTTTTGATCAAAACAAGTATTACCAGATGGGGCCTTCGTGGACTCCTCCATTCCGGCAATTGCGGCCCGCAGTTGGGCATTGCACTCCTCCAGCTCTTTAGACAGCTGGGTATTCTTCTCTATCAGAACCTATGCACATGAGCATCCTTAAATCAGTTGTGCCAACTGTTTCAAGTCTCAGGGGCTACTGATATACATACTTATCAAATTTTCTTACCCGTATATCCTTTACGTACTGGTCGGTGGATCTGGCGAGGCCATCTTGAGCAGCCCGGATGTACACTTCCCCTGAGTTGAAGGCATTGAATGCCTCTTCAGAGAAATTAGGGTCGCGTAGTGTGGCCCGTCGGCGCCTATGATTCATGGCGCTCTCCACTTCGGAGTTTGTAGCGGAGAATCTATCCGCATCCTCTGTAGGAGGATCGTCCGGTGTTGTCCCCACGTTGACCTCCACCCTTGAGTCCGGCCTCGGAGTCCGGCTGGTGGAGGCGTGGCCGGCAAGCTCTCCGGATATAGTCCGGGGAGCGCTTTTTCTGCCAGGAGACAACGGACATTGTTATATTTTAACGATGATAATTACATGGCAGGGTTTTAAACATACCTTTGCAACGGCGTCTCAATCCTGACCGCCTTCCTTTTAAGCCTACCCCGCTTCGGTGCCCCTTGTTGACGAGTCACCGCGGGTTCGTCATGGCGTCCCGATGGCCTTCCCTGTAAAACGCAATACATCTGCGGTGGGTAAGGCGCAAAGAGGGAATCCTTTTTGGAAGTTGGGACTCCGGCTTTACTTACATGTGATACAGGGAGTAGGCCAAGATAATCATCTATGATGGCGACCAAAAATGTCCTGTCGACGAGCTAAACAAATGTGTCCGGATCTTCTTTCAGTCCGGGGTCGAGGTGTCAGGACCCCGACTCAATGCCACACCGATCTAGCATGTAACACCTCATATTACTTTGTGGCCTCACGCACGGTATTCCCACGGGTGTCGCTTTACCAGGCCCGGGACTGTTTGCGCCTTTTGGCACACGTATATGATAGTGTCGCTAGCATCCATATGACAAGGAGCCCGGGCTGACATGACTAGTCGTGAACCCAGAGTGGCACTATCTTACAGGGCCAGGCATACATGACCCAGCAACGAACGTGTCGGTCATCAGCGAGTGAATCCGGGCTGTAGCAGCTGGGCTAGCAGGACTCCGGTTAATCGGGCTGTAGCAGGCTAACAGGACTCCGGTAGACACCGCATGACATTTCCCTGAAGGCACAGACACAGGAACGAAGAAGGACACATGCCGGCCAGCCTAAGTGTTCCAGTGCAGTAGCAAGCTACCAAGGCTCAGTGGAAGCACTAGGAGACATTTCCCAGTAAGAGAGGCTACCAAGGATAAACAACTAGATAGTCAGATCCCACACATACCAAGCATTTCAATAACATACACACAATATGCTTGATATGTGCAAATACAACATGGCATCACAACATGGCTCTACAACTCAAGTATTTTATTCAATGGGCTTCGAGGAGCGAGATATTACAAACATGGGTCTCATGACCCAACATTCAGAGCATACAAGTCAAAGCACAAGCGGAAGCTTAACATGTCTGAGTACAGATATCTACAAATGAAAAAGGCTGAGAAGCCTGACTATCTACTAGATCCTGCCGAGGACACAAGATCGTAGCTGAGGTAACAAGCTAAACGTCGAAATCCACGAGGAACTACTATCGAGACTGAAGTCTCTCTACGAAAACATAAAATAGGCAAACGTGAGTACAAATGTACCCAGCAAGACTTACATCAGAACTAACTACATATGCATCATTATCAACAAAGGGGATGGTGGGGTTTAACTGCAGCAAGCCAGCTTTGACTCAGTGGCTATTCTGAACTACGACTGCAAGTAACTCTTTTGAGGTGGCGCACACGAGTCCACATATTCACCACATCAATACACCACTATGGATCCACTCCCGTCACCCTACGAGAACGCCATCCATAGCACTCACGCTTATCTTGCGTATTTTAAAGAATCCACTTTCACTTGTCTATGAACTGTACAGGCAACCCAGAAGTCCTTTACCGCGGACACGGCTATTCGAATAGATGATGTTAACCCTGCAGGGGTGTACTTCTTCATACATGTTTCCACCACTTAGCGTCTGCACACGACATGTGCTCGACAGACTTCAAGCGAAAGCCGACGTGGGTGTAGACCACGACCTACCTAAACACTCAAGTCTCTAGTCCAGGTTTATCGCCTATTCAGGTTCCGTCCGCAGGGAGTCCGGCCGAGGTTTCCACATACGGCCCCGAATGATGTGTACAGGGTTCCGCGACACCAAACGGGCGCCCGGCATACCCGGCCACGTGCCTACCGCATCACAGCCCACCCCTTCGGTCAGCGCTATGCACGGCCTCCAGCATACTACAAACACCAGAAACTACTTGCAACTCCTGGACAGAGGACAAGGGTGATTAAGAAGTCGAGCGGGGTCATATTTCAGGGCCCAATGCATGGTAGTAGATGTTTCATCGATCACAAACACAGAACTCGGTTTCCTGAGGACGGCTTCAATGAGACAACCCACCATGTACTCCTACATGGCCTCTCACTGCTACCTTTACCAAATCGTGTGCACACACTTAGCTCACACACAGTAGGACATGTTCACACACCTCTGATTCATCCCCGATGAACCAGACCTGACTCAACTCTAAGCAGTAGCAGGCATGACAAACAAGCATGAATGAGTAGGCACAACAGGGCTCAAACAACTCCTACTCATGCTAGTGGGTTTCATCTATTTACTGTGGCAATGACAGGTCATGTAGAGGATAAAGGGGTTCAGCTACCACAGCAAGTAATAGATGAATCGTTGTTGTCCTAATGGAGTAAAAGAGAGCAGGAGCGAGAGAGTAGGAGTGTATCGGAATGAACAAGGGGGTTTTCCTTGCTTGGCACTTCTGAAGATAGTATAGTTCTTCATCGGTGTCATCGAACTCATTGTCGGAACCACATCTATCGAGAGGGAACAAACACCGGCAAACAAGTAAGAACACAATCAATGCAATGCACAATATGATGCATGATCATGACAGGGCAATATGATGTGGTTTGAGCTAATGCAACTAGCAGCAGGTCAAATGGAGTTGGTTTGAATCTAAGATTCAAATTCTCTGGTTGCTCAAACATGCATGAAAATAGCATAAACACATTCTTTGGATTTTTCTGATAATTTTCATATATAATTTGTTTCATATGGAGTTACGGTTGATTTTATATGATTTTTAGAAGTTTTGGATATTTTCTGAAATTTCCTGAATGTAAAATAAATCCAAAAAAGGTTATCTACGTCAGCATGACGTTGGGGTGACGTCAGCAGGTCAAAGGCGCCAGCCTAGGTCAAACCTGACGGCTGGGACCCACATGTCAGTGTCTAACTAATTAACCTAAGTTAATTAGCTCTAAACTAATACTAACTAGACTAGTTAAGGCCCTGGTCCCACATGTCAGTATTAACAGGGCTAATTATGTTTAATTAGCACTTAGCCTAAATTAGCAGGGGCATGGGCCCACCTGTCAGCGACCCTAGGGAAGTCAAACAGGGTCAACTCCCGGGTCAGTGGGGTCAAACCCACCGGCGACATGACGCCGGCGAGGCCAGACGCGGCGGAGCAGCGCGGGTTTCGCGCTCTGGCGAACAAAACGAGGGCGGAGGCATGCTACGTGCTGCTGGTGGACTCGCGCATCGAGTGGTGCAGGCGGTGTGTGCGGGGCTGGCCGGAGATGATGCCGGCGTCGAGCCAGGCGGCGGCCGGAGTTCAGGCGTGCACGGAAACAACGTTAGAAAGCATGGCAGGGGGCGCAGAGGGGTGCTACGGCCTCCTGGGGGTGCACTGAGCACGGAGACACGCTCAGTTGTGAGCTTGCGCGGCTGTGGCCACGGCTACGCCATGGCCGGCGGCGAGAAGCTCTCGGCCGCGATGGGAAATGGAGCTAGAGGACGGGAACGGAGGGGGCGAGCACAGGAGAAGCAGCACAAGCTCACAGTGGGTCCATCCGAGGCGGAGACGAGGCCGGGGGAGCGTCGGAGGCAGCGCAGGGTCGCCGGAGATCTAGGTGGCCGGAGGTTGAAGACGACGACTTGGACGGTGTTCGAGGGTGTCCCGCGGCTCGTGGCTCGCTGTGGAGGCGTAGAAGACGGAGGCGGACCTCGTGGAGGTGTTGGGGAGGCGAGGCAGTGGCCGTGGCCATGGCAACAGCGAGCGGTGGCGATGGCAAGGCGCTTCAAGGCGTCTGAGGAGAGAGCCAGGAAGGGATGGGGTTGGGGAGGAACGAGGGGTTCCAGGGGGCTGCGTGGCGCTGCGAGAGACGTCCAGGGGGAGGAGGAGGTGGCCGGCGTTTGGCCACGCGCACCGGGCACGCGCCCCTGCCTACTGGCGCGAGGAGGAAGGCGACAGGGAGCCAGGCGGTGGTGGGCTGGGCCTAGCTGGGCCGGTCCTATTGGGCCACCAGGTAAGTGGACCAGGTGAGTTCTGTTTTTTTTTTAATTTTTCTGTCATATTTCCCTTTTCATTTTATTTTGCCACTGTTTTCAAATTCAAAATAATTTCAAACAGTGCCAAAACATTCTGAAATATTTTATGTTACCTCTCTGGACTAATCCAAAAGTACATAAAACATTTCAAAGCATTTGAAAATGTATTCATTATATATTATGAATATATCCCAAAATTCAAATAGATTATTGATTTAAATTCAGAGACCAAATAATTCCTTAAAAATGTTCCAGAATTTTGGTTTGATATATAACTCTTGCCAAAATTCACAAAACTATTTTTAGGGCATTTTGGATTCACAAAATGCAATTTAAAGGGTGCTTGCCCTTCTTTTAATTAGATTTCTGAGGTTTCAACAATCCTCAATTCAAGTTTCAGAAATTTAGACATGATGCAGGAAGCTCTCAAATGCAACTAATAAAGCAAAGTCTAGGGTTGTGACACGAGGGCCGGGTTGGGGTCCTCTAGCTGTGGAGATGGGCTGTGAACATCCCTCATAGCTCTTCGTAGTTCCTGCTATGAATTGACGAGGTAAACATTTGTGCCAAAGAATGCGGGAAAGACTAGAATAAAAGATAGCAGCTCACCGAGCTTGGGGGGTTGTACATGGAGAATCCATCCCGTGGCTTGATACGGATGAACTCCTCTTCTTCTCCTTTGTACAAATCGGACAGTAGCTTCGCTAGAGCGGCGGTGGAGTCCGGACCTTTACGGCCGCAGCGGGTGGCATCGTCTTCTCCATTGAAGTGTCACATGGGTTTCCCCCGATATTGAAGTGGCTGCACTCCCCGCATTATACATATTGACATAACCTCAATTATTGTCAATCCTGATTTGGCCAGCGTCTTTATCCTGTCCATCAGGAAAAGGATCTCTCTGTTATCTTCCTCCTGGGGGCTCCGAGGGTGCCAGCTGTGGCATTTCTTCAACGGGGCATTTACAAACTCGGGAAGGCCCTTCCGAATAGGGTCCGGAAGAGGGACATCCTCCATGTAGAACCACTCCAAAGGCCAGTCCTCAGATGTCTTCTTCGGGGTACCGGACAGGTATCCGGTCCCGGCAATGCGCCATATTTCGGCTCCTCCCACTTGATATACCGACCCCTCCTGAGTGTGGGGTACGAGGCAGAATAGCCTCTTCCACAGCTCGAAATGAGCTTCGCAACCCAGAAACAGCTCGCAGAAGGCGACGTAGCCTGCGATATGCAGTATGGAGGCTGGGGTAAAGTTATGCAGCTGGAGGCCGTAGAACTCCAGGAGCCCGTGGAGGAAAGGATGGATTGGAAATCCGAGTCCCCTCAGAAAATAGGGGACGAAGCATACCCGCTCCCCCTTGGATGGGTTTGGAGAACTCTCCGCTTGCTCCCCGCCATTATAAGTGGCTAGTCCAGCTCGGACGGGGACCATGTACGCAGGCGGGAGAAACCCCTAGGTCTGCAACTCTACTAGTCGGCTGTGGGGGATAGAACATTTCTCCCAATCACCTGGACTAGTGCTATGGGAGCGAGAGGAGGAGCTGCGACGGCCAGCCATGATGGGATGGTTTCTCCCAGGCGCGTTCTGATGAATACTCGCTGAGGAAGAATGGTGTGATTTGGATCTGAGGATCCCCGTCTCTTTAAATAGACGATTTACTTGCATGGTCAGGGTGGCAAATGTAAAAATGCCCCGACTTCTCGCATTTCCTCGACACGTGGATACTGCCATTATTAAAGCATAGAAGCCGGGGAGTACAACATTAATGGAAAGCCGGATATTGCCCGTTACAACAGGTACTCTGGAGAATTTGGTGAAGAACCTGCCTTGCAATGCCGAAGACAATCTGCGCGCCGGACTCATCGTCATTGAAGCCTGGTTCGGGGGCTACTGAGGGAGTCATGGATTAAGGGGTCCTCGGACAGCCGGACTATATACTTTGGCCTGACTATTGGACTATGAAGATACAAGATTGAAGACTTCGTCCCGTGTCCCGTAGATCTCCTTCTCTGTAACCGACTCTGTGCAACCCTAGCCCCCTCCGGTGTCTATATAAACCGGAGGGTTTAGTCCGTAGGACAACAACAATCATAATCATAGGCCAGCTTCTAGGGTTTAGCCTCTACGATCTCGTGGTAGATCAACTCTTGTAATACTCATATCATCAAGATCAATCAAGAAGGAAGTAGGGTATTACCTCCGTCGAGAGGGCCCAAACCTGGGTAAACATCGTGTCGCCCACCTCCTGTTACCATTAGCCTTAGACGCACAGTTCGGGATCCCCTACCCGAGATCCGCCGGTTTTGACACCGACACTCACCCTCCCACAACTATCATCTACTCGAAGAGACCCTTGGAGCTCCTTCACATGGATCTCTTTGGGCCTCCCTCCTTTGATAGTCTTGGGGGTAGAAATTATTGCTTGGTGATTGTGGATGATTATTCAAGATATACTTGGGTATATTTCTTCAAGAGGAAGAGTGAGACCCAACAAACCGTCATCGACTTTGCAAATGAAGCTCAACGTCAACACGATGCAAAGATCTTGACAATAAGAAGTGACAACGGCACCGATTTCAAGAACTACACCTTGGATGAGTTTCTTAGTGATGATGGGATCAAGCATCAATACTCTGCACCTTACACCCCTCAACAAAATGGTGTCGCGGAGAGGAAGAACCGGACGTTGATGGATGCGGCAAGGACCATGATGGCGGAGTTCAAGTCTCCTTACAACTTTTGTGTCGAAGCCCTCAACACCGCATGTCATGCCTCCAATAGGCTCTATCTCCGCAAAGGCTTGAACAAGACTCCCTATGAAATACTCACCGGTAACAAGCCAACCTCAAGTACTTCCGGGTGTTCGGGTGTAAGTGTTTCATTCTCAAGAAAGGTGCTCGTTTGTCTAAATTTGAGGCTAGAGATCATGAGGGCATATTTGTTGGTTATGCTACAAACTCTCATGCTTACCGTGTCCTCAACAAGTCCATGGGACTCATTGAGGAGATGTGTAACGTGGAGTTTGACGAGAATAATGGCTCCCAAGTGGAGCAAAGTGGTACTCGTGATGTAGGTGATGAAATTCCTCCCCAAGCCATAAGAAGAATGGGTGTTGGTCATATCCTACCCATTGAGGAACCCCTTGTGGCCGAAGGATAAGGACAATGCTCCACTCAAGTGGAGCCATCACCGACCCAAGACCCACACGCTTCCGAAGAACAAAGTGAAGGCCCTCAACCACGTGAACAAGATCAAGGGAAAGATCAACCTCAAGATGTTGGTGAACCACCAAGTGATGCCCAAGGTCAAGTTCTTCCTTTCGAGCAAGTTCAAGATCAAGAGCAGACTCAAGATCAAGAACAAGCTCAAGACGGCGCTCAAGATGATCAAGTTACCCCCCCCCCCTCTTTTCACACCCGAGGAGAAATTAGAGCGTCGTGCCGCGAAGATCGCTTCCAAGCTCACAACCAAAGGTCATCTCATGGAGAATGTGGTTGGAAGCCTAAGAAAGGGGGTAAGCACTCGTAGACAATTAGCAAACTATTGTGAACATCACGCGTTTGTTTCTTGTGTCGAACCCCAAAAGGTCTATGAGGCGCTCGAGGATCCGGATTGGTTCAATGCCATGCATGAAGAACTCAACAACTTCGAGCACAACCAAGTGTGGAAATTAGTGCCAAGGCCAACCGGGAATCATAATATCATTGGAACCAAGTGGATATTCAAGAACAAGCAAGATGCTCATGGAATCATTGTTCGCAACAAGGCTCGTTTGGTGGCACAAGGCTACTCCCAAGTCGAGGGTATCGACTACGGTGAAACCTTTGCTCCCGTTGCTCGCCTTGAATCTATTCTTTTGTTGATTGCTTATGCTTCTCATCATAATTTCAAGTTGCAACAAATGGATGTGAAGAGTGCTTTTCTTAATCGTCCCATTAATGAGTTGGTGTATGTCAAACAACCCCCGGTGTTCGAGGATCCCTATTTCCCCGATCATGTGTACTGATACGTCTCCAACGTATCTACTTTTCCAAACACTTTTGCCCTTGTTTTGGACTCTAACTTGCATGATTTGAATGAAACTAACCCGGATCGGCGCTTGTTTTCAGCAGAATCGCCATGATGTTGTTTTATGTAGAATACAAAAGTTCTCGAATGTCCTGAAAATCCACGGAGGCACTTTTTAGAAAATAAAAAAATATCGGCGAAGAATCAAGACCAGGGGCCCACACCTGTCCACGAGGTGGGGCGCGCCCACCACTCGGGCGCCCCTGTCTCGTGGGCCCCCTGAGGCTCCGCCGACCTCAACTCCAACTCCATATATTCTCGTGAGTAATTCCATCGTAGGCTTGCTGGACGGTGATGGGTTGGATGAGATTTACCATGTAATCAAGTTAGTTTTGTTAGGGTTTGATCCCTAGTATCCACTATGTTCTAAGATTGATGTTGCTATGACTTTGCTATGCTTAATGCTTGTCTCTAGGGCCCGAGTGCCATGATTTTAGATCTGAACCTTATGTTTTCATGAATATATGTGTGTTCTTGATCCTATCTTGCAAGTATATAGTCACCTATTATGTGTTATGATCCGACAACCCCGAAGTGACAACAATCGGGATACTTCTCGGTGATGACCGTAGTTTGAGGAGTTCATGTATTCACCATGTGTTAATGCTTTGTTCCGGTTCTCTATTAAAAGGAGGCCTTAATATCCCTTAGTTTCCGCTAGGACCCCGCTGCCACGGGAGGGTAGGACAAAAGATGTCATGCAAGTTCTTTTCCATAAGCACGTATGACTATATTCGGAATACATGCCTACATTACATTGATGAACTGGAGCTAGTTCTGTGTCACCCTATGTTATAGCTATTACATGAGGAATCGCATCCGACATAATTATCCATCACTGATCCATTGCCTACGACCTTTTCACATCTTGTGTTTCTCTTATTTACTTTTCCGTTGCTATTGTTACAATCACTACAAAACCCAAAAATATTACTTTTGCTACCGTTACCTTTATTATCATACTACTATGCTACTAAATACTTTGCTGCAGATACTAAATTATCCAGGTGTGGTTGAATTGACAACTCAACTGCTAATACCCAATAATATTCTTTGGCTCCCCTTGTGTCGAATCAATAAATTTGGGTTGAATACTTTACCCTTGAAAGCTGTTTGCGATCCCCTACACTTGTGGGTTATCATGTACCAACTCAACAAGGCACTCTATGGCCTTAAACAAGCCCCACGTGCGTGGTATGAGCATCTTACTGAGTTGTTACAAGATCGTGGGTTCGAAATTGGGAAAATCGACCCCCACTCTTTTTACTAAGAAGGTCAAAGGGGAGTTGCTTGTGTGCCAACTATATGTTGATGATATTATCTTTGGTTCCCCTAACAAAGCTTTCAATGAGGAATTTGCCGCTCTCATGACCCCAAAGTTCAAGATGTCCATCATGGGAGAGTTGAAGTTCTTCCTTGGATTCGAAATCAAGCAAAGAAGAGAAGGAACTTTCATCAACCAAGCCAAATACGCTCAAGACATGCTCAAGAGATTCAAGCTAAGTGATGTCAAGCCGGCCTCCACTCCAATGCCCGTCAAATGCCAACTTGGCATTGATCCCAATGGTAAAGCGGTGGATCAAAAGGTATATCGCTCCGTGATAGGATCCTTGCTTTACCTTTGTGCATCTAGACCGGATATCATGTTGAGTGTGGGAATTTGTGCACGGTTTCAAGCCGCACCTAAGGAAAGCCACTTTGTGGCGGTCAAGCGAATCTTTCGATATTTGGCTCATACCCCAAACTTTGGCCTATGGTACCCAAGAGGAGCCAACTTTGATCTTTTGGGCTATACAGATTCAGATTGGGCGGGAGACAAAGTGGATAGGAAGTCCATCTTCGGAGGGTGCCAATTTCTTGGTTACTCCTTAGTGAGTTGGTCTTCTAAGAAGCAAAGTTGTGTATCTCTCTCGTCCACCGAAGCGGAGTATGTGGCTGCCGGTAGTTTTTGTGCTCAACTTCTATGGATGAGGCAAACTTTGAAGGATTACGGTGTCACTCCTGACGAAGTGCCTCTTTGGCGTGACAATGAAAGTGCCATCAAGATCTCTCTCAACCCGGTGCAACACTTCAAGACGAAGCATATTGAGATTCGGTATCACTTCATCCGGGATCACATTGGGCGAGGGGAGATCAAGCTCAAGTATGTGAACACTCATGATAACCATGCAAATATTTTCACGAAGCCCTTAGATGAAGCAAGATTTCGTGAGTTGAGGCATGAGCTAAATATCATTGATTCGAGCAATGTGGCTTGAACTCTTGCACACCCCACCACACTCTTCATGATGTCTTGTTTAGGTGTAGGCATGGACATAGGGGGAGAGTTGTTCTCTCAATGAACTCTCCCTCCCCCCCCCCAATTATGCATAAATTGATCGAGTCTTTCACATTAGCCATTTTTTATGGTACTTGTGCTTCAAAGACGAATTATGGTCATGGGTCAAAGGATAATTCTTCACGGTGCCATACCATTTTCTCAAACATAGGTGGCCTCGGCCACCACCCTCTCTTCTCAAGAGTTTGTCTGTGTGTTGTTTCTTGTTGCTTGTGCTTCTCTCTTTTGAGTGGTTGTGTTTTGGTGTGGTCGTGTTCGGGTTTGTCTTGGCTTGTCTTGTGTCTTTGGTGTTCTTTTTCTCTCGTGAGTCATGCGTAAGCCATCTTTTCACCTTATTCCCGCTTTGGGGCGTCTGAGTGGTACTACCGCGGTGGAAGAGCGGTACTACCGCCCTGCCGACACAGTACTACCGCGGAGCGGTACGGCTGGGCATGTTGTGCTTCAGATCTGCACCAAAGCGGTACTACCGCACCTTGCGCGGTACTACAGCTTAGGGCTGGCTGTGTGGGGTATGTATTGGGCAGGGGGAGTTTCCACTCCCCCATACCCATTCAGTTTGCCCCATCTCCTCGTCCTCTCCTCTTTCAGGCGACTCCCCAAGCACCGGAGGTCTGCCGTGATACGTCTCCAACGTATCTATAATTTTTGATTGCTCCGTGCTACTTTATCTACTGTTTTAGGCAATATTGGGCTTTATTTTCCACTTTTATATTGCTTTTGGGACTAACCTATTAACTGGAGGCCCGGCCCAGATTTGTTGTTTTATGCCTATTTCAGTGTTTCGAGGAAAAGGAATATCGATTTAAGTCAAAACGGAACGAAATCAATCGGAGAAGTTATTTTTGGAAGGCAAGCAACCCAGGAACTTTGAGTGCACGTCGGGGAGATACGGGCTGCCCACGAGGGTGGGGCGCCCACCTCGGGCGCGCCCCCTGCCTCGTGGGGGCCCGTAGCTCCTCGACGCACTTCGCACCCATATATACTCTTGTACCCTAAAACTTCCAGAACAGAAGATAGATCGGGAGTTCCGCCGCAAGCCTCTGTACCACCAAAACCTCTCGGGAGCCCGCTCAGCGCCTGCCGGAGGGGGAACCCATCACCGATGGCCATCTTCATCATCCGGCGCTATCCATGACGAGGAGGGAGTAGTTCACCCTCGGGGCTGAGGGTATGTACCAAGAGCTATGTGTTTGATCTCTCTCTCTCGTGTTCTCTCTCGTGTTCCTTCTATGGCACGATCTTGATGTATCCCGAGCTTTGCTATTGTAGTTGGATCTTATGATGTTTCTCCCCCTCTACTCTCTTGTGATGAATTGAGTTTCCCCTTTGAAGTTATCTTATCGGATTGAGTTTTTTATGAACACTTGATGTATGTCTTGCCGTGTTTATCTATGGTGACAATGGGATATCATGTGCCATTTGATGTATGTTTTGGTGACCAACTTGCGGGCTCCGCCCATGAACCTATGCATAGGGGTTGGCACACGTTCTTGACTCTCCGATAGAAACTTTGGGGCACTCTTTGAAGTACTTTTATGTTGGTTGGATGAATCTGAGATTGTGTGATGCATATCGTATAATCATGCCCACGGATACTTGAGGTGATAATGGAGTATCTAGGTGACATTAGGGTTTTGATTCATTTGTGTCTTAAGGTGTTATTCTAGTACGAACTCTTTTATAGATCGATCCGAAAGAATAGCTTTGAGGTGGTTTCGCACCCTACCATAATCTCTACGTTTGTTCTCCGCTATTAGTGGCTTCGGAGTGACTCTTTGTTGCATGTTGAGGGCTTGTTATATTATATATCTATGTTATTATTGTTGAGAGAACTTGCACTAGTGAAAGTATGAACCCTAGGCCTTGTTTCCTATCATTGCAATACCGTTTACACTCACTTTTATCATTAGTTACCTTTCTGTTTTTATAATTTCAGATTACAAATACCTATATCTACCATCCATATTGCACTTGTATCACCATCTCTTCGCCGAACTAGTGCACCTATACAATTTACCATTGTATTGGGTGTGTTGGGAACACAAGAGACTCTTTGTTATTTGGTTGAAGGGTTGCTTGAGAGAGACCATCTTCATCCTACGCCTCCTACGGATTGATAAACCTTAGGTCATCCACTTGAGGGAAATTTGCTACTGTCCTACAAACCTATGCACTTGCAGGCCCAACAACGTCTACAAGGAGAAGGTTGTGTAGTACCATGTTTTTCATATAGTGAGTCTCATAAGTTGTCTTTTTATACTAGTGGGAATTTTCGTTATAGAACTTGGCTTGTATATTCCTACGATGGGCTTCCTCAAATGCCCTAGGTCTTCGTGAGCAAGCAAGTTGGATGCACACCCACTAGTTTTCTTTTGTTGAGCATTCATAGCTCTAGTGCATCCGTTGCATGGCAATCCCTACTCCTCATGTTGACATCAATTGATGGGCATCTCTATAGCCCATTGATTATCCTCGTCAATGTGAGACTTTCTCCTTTTTTGTCTTCTCCACACAATCCCCATCATCATATTCTATTCCACCCATAGTGCTATATCCATGGCTCACGCTCATGTATTGCGTGAAGGTTGAAAAAGTTTGAGATTATTTAAGTATGAAACAATTGCTTGGCTTGTCATCGGGGGTATAGAAGTTGGGAACATCTTTGTGTGACGAAAATGAAGCATAGCCTAACTATATGATTTTGTAGGGATGAACTTTCTTTTGCCATGCTATTTTGAGAAGACATGATTACTTTGATTAGTATGCTTGAAGTATTACTATTTCTTTTATCAATATGAACTTTTGTCTTGAATCTTTCGGATCTGAATATTCATATCACAAGTAAGAAGAATTACATTGAAATTATGCCAAAGTATCACTCCGCATCAAAAATTCTTTTTTATCATTTACCTACTCGAGGACGAGCAGGAATTAAGCTTGGGGATGCTTGATACGTCTCCAACGTATCTATAATTTTTGATTGCTCCATGCTACTTTATCTACTGTTTTAGGCAATATTGGGGTTTATTTTCCACTTTTATATTGCTTTTGGGACTAACCTATTAACCGGAGGCCCAGCCCAGATTTGTTGTTTTATGCCTATTTCAGTGTTTTGAGGAAAAGGAATATCAGACGAAGTCAAAACGGAACGAAATCAACTGGAGAAGTTATTTTTGGAAGGAAAGCAACCCAGGGAACTTGGAGTGCACGTCGGGAGATATGGGCTGCCCACGAGGTGGGGGCGCGCCACCCCCGGGCGCGCCTGCCTCGTGGGGCCCCTGTAGCTCCTCCGACGCACCCCTGCACCCATATATACTCTTTACCCTAAAACTTCCGAACAGAAGATAGATCGGGAGTTCCGCCGCAAGCCTCTGTAGCCACCAAAACCTCTCGGGAGCCCGTTCCGGCGCCTGGGGGGGAACCCATCACCGTGGCCATCTTCATCATCGCGCGCTATCCATGACGAGGAGGGAGTAGTTCACCCTCGGGCTGAGGGTATGTACCAAGAGCTATGTGTTTGATCTCTCTCTCATGTTCTCTCTCGTGTTCCTTCTATGGCACGATCTGGATGTATCCCGAGCTTTGCTATTGTAGTTGGATCTTATGATGTTTCTCCCCCTCTACTCTCTTGTGATGAATTGAGTTTCCCCTTTGAAGTTATCTTATCGGATTGAGTCTTTTATGAACACTTGATGTATGTCTTTCCGTGTTTATCTGTGGTGACAATGGGATATCATGTGCCACTTGATGTATGTTTTGGTGACCAACTTGCGGGTTCCGCCCATGAACCTATGCATAAGGGTTGGCACACGTTCTTGACTCTCCGGTAGAAACTTTGGGGCACTCTTTGAAGTACTTTTATGTTGGTTGGATGAATCTGAGATTGTGTGATGCATATCGTATAATCATGCCCACGGATACTTGAGGTGACAATGGAGTATCTAGGTGACATTAGGGTTTTGATTGATTTGTGTCTTAAGGTGTTATTCTAGTACGAACTCTTTTATAGATCGATCCGAAAGAATAGCTTTGAGGTGGTTTCGTACCCTACCATAATCTCTACGTTTGTTCTCCGCTATTAGTGGCTTCGGAGTGACTCTTTGTTGCATGTTGAGGGCTTGTTATATTATCTATCTATGTTATTATTGTTGAGAGAACTTGCACTAGTGAAAGTATGAACCCTAGGCCTTGTTTCCTATCATTGCAATACCGTTTACGCTCACTTTTATCATTAGTTACCTTGCTGTTTTTATAATTTCAGATTACAAATACCTATATCTACCATCCATATTGCACTTGTATCACCATCTCTTCATTAACTAGTGCACCTATACAATTTACCATTGTATTGGGTGTGTTGGGGACACAAGAGACTCTTTGTTATTTGGTTGCAGGGTTGCTTGAGAGAGACCATCTTCATCCTACGCCTCCTACGGATTGATAAACCTTAGGTCATCCACTTGAGGGAAATTTGCTACTGTCCTACAAACCTGTGCACTTGCAGGCCCAACAACGTCTACAAGGAGAAGGTTGTGTAGTAGACATCATGCCGCCGGGCAGCCGGATACAGGCCGTCTCCCTCAATTCCATCCGGTGGGATCCTTCCCCACCCTCTCCTCTTGCCATGGATGTCGGTATTGCCTCCGTTCTTCTCTCCCTTGGTTCTCTTTCTTGAATCTAGGTTTTGGGCTATACTCGTGGCACCCCTCGATTTAGTTGTTGAATCGAGGCTTAGGAAGGACTTGGGAGACTGCTAGACTAGGTTGTTTGATGATTAGGTATAGAAATATGGTCTTTTGCATCTCCGGTAGTACCGGATCTTGTCGCTGCAGGTGTCAGCCCGCTGACAACCGCTCCATAGTGATACTACCGCTTATAAGCGGTACTACCGCTCTGGTGCGCGGTACTACCGCCCTGAGATGTCAATGCCCATGTTTCTCTACCTAATTCTCATCTTTGGTGTTTGTCTTTCCTTGGCTTATGCTCTCTTGCTCTTGTGGTTCTTGTGTGTGTGTGTTTTCAGGTGGTAGTAGCTCCGGGCATCAGGGTTGCCGCAAGAATCGAGACCGTGCAACAGGTTCCAAGCGTTATCGCTCGTCGGATGTTCCAGAGTCTGCTGCTGGTGGTGATGCGGGTGGCTCGTCAGAGCTGCCCAAACGCAAGGCCAAGGTCCTTACGTCGAAGACCTCCGCTGGGCGCAAGCGTGCTAATCAGATGTCTGCAATGGAGTTCTGTACCAAGAGGAAGCACAATCCCTATCATGTGGACCAGGAGCCTGCTCTTCAGAGGCGTCCGTTCTGGAATAGGTTTCAGCAGTCCATCTATTGCAATGTCTTGAAGCAAAAGAAGAATTTGTTTGTGAAGGTCAAGTCTGTCGATCTCTCGCACATGGAGAAGGACCTGCCATACTTTGGGAATGCTCTGCAGAGGTGTGAGGAGTTGGACATCAAGAGGATCATTACCTTCAACAAAGACTTTGATGCCGAGCTCGTGGCCTAGTTCTTTGCCACCGTTCACTTTGGGCATGATTAGGCCCGTTCTGATTTGGATGACCAATGGTCGTCTTCTATCTGCACCATGGAAGGACTTCATGGTCAGCTTATCGTACAATGATGAGGGTGCCCAGATCCCACTTGGGTTTCGCCCTCATAAGGAGATTGCAGCTACTCATATGGAGAAGCTTTGGCCCTATTCTACCAGGAAAGTGTCTGAGACTGCGAAGGTTACTTATGAGCTCTGGCCCTTTCCAGACATCATGCATCGGATCTTCCAGAACACCCTGTTTCCTCAGATTGGCAACTTGGATCAGGTGCACTCTTACCTAGTTGACATGCTTCTATTCTGTCAAGAAGCGCAGGGCTCTCAGCAGGTGCTGGATGTGTCACATGTGATGTGGTCTGAGCTTCACTCTGCTGTCATGGAGCACAAGTGCATCATTTATGGACCCTATCTATGCAGCTTATCAAGGACACATGGGCATCCAAGTTTCCAGATGAGGAGCTTGTCACAGACAACATGGTTTCTCATGACACTATCAAGCTGCGTCAGAAGGAGAAGTGGAGTACGTCTACTCCGGCACCTCCAGTGCAGGAGACTGTCTTATCTGATGAAGATGATGAGGATGATGATGGGCCGTAGTATGTGCCCCCATCTGAGGAGCCCTCTTGGGCGAAGAAACTCAAGGAGAAGATGAAGCGTCTATTCTGCTTTCAGGCCAAGGGCCAGTACAAGGCTCACAAGGAGGCCAAGATGGCTCATCGTCGTGACAAGGCCATTATGAGACAGGTTGGCCTTGAGGTTGCAGATGGCTCTGAGGAGCGGATCACTGATGAGGAGTCTTGGATCAGAGTGCACTTCCCGTGGTCTGACACTAAGGAGGACAACGGAGTTCACGCTTCTCCCCATGCTGCAGAGGTCTCTGAGGAGGAGGAGGAGCATGACTGGTGATGCCATGGAGATCTACTACCATCATGTGTCGTGTCGTCCCTTCCCTTTGGTGTCTTGCTGCCAAAGGGGGAGAGTTAGGTATTTGCTTTGGGTTTTGTGTTTGCGTGTTCGTGTTCGTTGTGTTCGTTCGTTTTCGTTCGCTTTCGTTCGGCTGTGAGTGATACCATATGGTGTAAGACATATGTGAACTACCCTATCTTATCTACTTTAGTCTCAAGTACTCTGTTATCATGTGACATGCTTCTTTACCGGTACTTATATTATTGCTCTCATGCTTGTCCTTGCTTAGATGTACTTGTTGTTATTCTTATATGCAAGGATGTTCCCTGTCTACAAAATATAGGGGGAGTTTGTTCCTAAAGATGTGCACATAGCCTTTCATGCTAATTTCCTTGGTACACACCTCTAGGGGGAGCCCGTCTATATTTTGTTGGGAGTGGGTTTGCTTAATTTCTAGTAACTATTTTGTGCAAATCCTGTGTTGTCATCAATCCACCAAAAAGGGGGAGATTGTCAGGGCATTATTTTCCCCAGTTGTTTTGGTGATTGATGACAATACGTTTGCGGACTAATCGTGTGCATTAAGCTTTTCAGGTTATCTAATATAAGAGCACTATGCGATTGTTACCCCTCGAGGACTTCACTTTAGATGGATTATTTTCCTTCATTTCTTTTCGGTGGAATTGAGTCGTAGGGATAACCATACTATCAAGAGGGGATCCGTTTCGGAAGAGTATGGGTGGAATCATCATGTTCACATTCTCCTTGCACCCTCGCTTTCTTCCTGCTTCTTTGGAGTTTCCATGATGTGCAAAACAAGGGGTGCTTTGCGCTGAGAGGTAGTACCGCGGTAAGGGCGGTAGTACCGCTTGTTAGTGCCGCTGGTACTACCGCCCCTGCTGTGGTCTTGATTTTTCGTGTCGAGTTTCCGTAAAGGACCACGTAGGGGAGCGGTAGTAGGGGCGGCGATGAGGCGTGATAGTACCGCTCAACATTCGCTCAAGCGCCGCTCACCGCTGCCCTCCCTGCTTTCCAAATGTGAGGGAAGCGGCAAGACAGATATCGGCGGTAGTACCGCCCTAGTGTGTGTACTTCTTCTCCCTCAGCCCTGGTTGCCCTATGTCTGCTTGCCGCAGGTACTACCGCTCCAGCAACGGTAGTACCGCCCAGATGCGGGATGCGGGCTGCGGGTTGCTAGCCAATCAAACTTGTTGATTTTGTAGGGATTGGTTGAGAAGGCCCCGATCTACACTTTCACCAAGAGAAATTTGATTCCCCCCACTAATCCCTTGCAGATCTTGTTACTCTTGGGTGTTTGAGCACCCTAGAAGGTTGAGGTCACCGCGGAGCCATATTCCATTGTGGTGAAGCTTCATGGTGGTGTTGGGAGCCTCCAATTAAGTTGTGGAGATTGCCCCAACCTTGTTTGTAAAGGTTCGGTTGCCGCCTCCAAGGGCACCAATAGTGGAATCACGGCATCTCGCATTGTGTGAGGGCGTGAGGAGAATACGGTGGCCCTAGTGGCTTCTTGGGGAGCATTGTGCCTCCACATCGCTCCAACAGAGACGTACTTCCCCTCAAAGGGAAGGAACTTCGGTAACACATCCTCGTCTTCAACGGCTCCACTCTTGGTTATCTCGTACCTTTACTTGTGCAAGCTTATATTGTGTTGCATCTCTTGCTTGCTTGTGTGCTTGTTGTTGTTGCATCATATAGGTTGCTCACCTAGTTGCATATCTAGACAACCTACTTTGATGCAAAGTTTAAATTGGTAAAGAAAAGCTAAAAATTGTTAGTTGCCTATTCACCCCCCCCCCCCCTAGTCAACTATATCAATCCTTTCAGGCGCCATCGCAGCATCGCCGCTACCGTCGTAGCCGAGACACCAATGGAGCATCCATTGCAGCACGGTCATGTCCATGAAGCACACCGTTGTCGCGGCCCATCGAGCATCGCAACACCGCCGTGTCGTGGAAGCATGCCGTCATCATGGTCATCGAACGTCGCAACACCGTCCAGCCATCGAACGTCGCATCACCGTCGTGTGATGGAAGCAACCGGGCCATCGCCGCAGCTCCAGCGTCTCCCGCAACATCGGCTCACGACAGCAACTCGCAACAACGTTGTCCATCAAAGCAGCTCGGTCGACCTCGCAGCATCGCCACCCATTGTACCAACTCCGACGGCCTCGCGGCAAGTAGCTCGCAGCAGCGCCGTCCGTCGTACCAACCCCGGTGACCTCATAGCAGCTCACAACATCACTAAACGGCCTTGTAGTAGCGGCTCACAACATCACTAAATGGCCTCGCAGCAGCGGGCATCTGGTCGATGTTTTACGGCCCTTGCAGCATTACATCTCAAGGCTTGCAGGTGCGGTGGCCGGTCTTTATAGCGTCAGCGTCTCGTCTTGAGACCGAGATGCCCACCACTTGCAACGTGGCCAGTCATCGAATCACACACAGTGTGTCTCGTGCTCAATACATCCCACGATTCCCCTACCCGCGCCTCCCCCTCACAACATCTGGTCACCACTCGCAACATGGATCACAACATCAGTGACGCTTCCATAGCATGGCTCACAATGCCTGCTCGTAGTGTGCCTCGCGACACGACGATAGTCCCTGTAGCATGGCAACTCCGATCGCAACATTACCTCGCAGCACCGATGTCACTCCCGTAGCATGGACATGCCCCTTGTAGCATTGGCTTCAGCATGCCTTGTAGTATGGTGGTGCTCCCACAACACTGGCTTTCAACATGTTTCACAACATGACGGTGGCTACTCGCAATACCAGGTAATAGTACATCGGCGTCCTCGCAACACCGGGTACAAGCATGGTGGCGTCCTCGCAATACTAGCTCGCAGTGGCGCGGCCGCTCATTGCAACACTTCTCGTAGCAACTCCGATGACCTCGCAACAACAGCTGATGCTGCCTTGTAACATTCACTCGGATTGCCTCGCAGCACCGCAACTGGAGCAACATCATTGGCCGCCATCACAACATCGCTAAGAGTAGCGGCCATCAACCTTTGGAGAAGCGGGCACCAAACAACCTTTCTTGATGCAGAAAACAAAGGCAAGGGTCGGCCATAGAAACATGTGAAAATGGAGTTTTCAATGAAGATAAAATTAAGATGGGAGAGCGGTGGGCGGGCCCCACATGAAACGTAATCATTTGGCCGCTAAATATTAGTTCCTATTTGGCTGATAAACACTATCCATTGGTGCGAGCCTAAATTGGTCTATCGGTCTAAATATTTTAAATTAAAAGTACTCCCTCTGTCCGAAAATACTTGTCATCAAAATGGATAAAAAGAGATGTATCTAAAACTAAAATACGTCTAGATACATCCCCTTTTATTCATTTTGATGACAAGTATTTCCGGATGGAGGGAGTAGACACGATTTGACCACTAAATACCTGTTCTTATTTATGCCTTAATTTGTAGAGTTAAGGGAGTAACAACGGTACTCCCATTTTGTCGTAATTACAGCGAGTAGCTATCAGCTTGCACACGATTAGTACTTACAGTAGTTTACAGTGTCATGGGCGCGCTGAAAAGTCAAAACAAGCTGAGCATACACCCCGTGTGAACGCTCGCAGCATGCGCACAAGGAATCGCAGTCAAGCGTTCATCGGACGGCGTAGCGCGCGACAGATGCTTCGCGTTAAAACCAGTCGGCTGTTTTCAAGCGTTTTCCATAATCAAATTTATTCAATCTGATTTTGGCAATCTATTTCTTTTTTATGATGTTGAAGGTATGGTTTGCCCTTCTTGCAGCAGGCCAAGTGGATCAGTTCACTTTGGTGTTGGATGGGGCCATGGGGGGTGCTCGAGGCGTGTGGTAATTTCAAGAACATCTTGAGTTGAATTTCCAATGTACACACATGCATCATCCAGTTCTGTAACTTGTTTATACAATTTTGTCAACTGCTCATCTCCTAATTAAAACTGCAAACCGAGGATAAAAGAATAATAATTATAGGAGTTTACATTTAACAGTTTTGAGCATAGAGATGGGGTCCCCAAATCCGGGCCTGAAGGACTAACATTTAACAGGTCTGAGCATACATAGAGATTAAACTATTTTTGCAAAAAAATATCAGATCTGGTGACTAGTATTGCCTTCTAGTTCGAACGCACCAATTAGGCGGTGTGTTTATCCTTAGAAAGTTAGAAGACAAGGAGATTATTCATCTGCTATATCATAGGCTCCTCATGAAGTGATGCAACGTCTGGCTGAAATGTTGCAGAAGATGATCTTTTAAGCCCAGAGATCATTCACACTGGTAACAATATCATGTATTGATTACTAAGAGATTGATTCATGAATTTCTAATATTACCTCAGCAACATTGTTTCCTAATCCAATGCCCGATATGCTGGGTTTTTTTCCTACCGCTAATATCCAAAAGCGCCATTTTGAGTGGTACAAAACTACAAATATCACGACATGCCTCACATAAAAAACATGCATGTATCAACTACCTCGGGATGCCTTTTTATCACGTCTCGGTGCCTTTTTCCAGTGTGTAACACATTGCTGCATCATTCAGATATATACAATTGCATCATCCATATAAATCTGACACTTTCTGTTTGATTTTTTGTAGGGTTCTGTCTAACCAACAAAGGCACCATTTTGAGCAGTACAAACATCAGGCAATACCTCACACCAACACACACACATGTATCAACTACCTAGGGTGTCTTTTATCACCCCTGAGAATGTCTTTTCTTCAATGTACAATGTATCGTTGCATCTTCTGGATATATACCATGCATCATCCAGATAAATATGACAATTTCTGTTTTTTAGGGTTCCACCTAAGCAACAAAGGCACCATTTCACGCACGTGTGCGAGCGCGCACACACCAACCCACAACAACCTATAGTGTCTTTTTCAGTTTACACAACACATCATTGCATCATCCAGATATATACAACCTTTTCTGTTTGGTTTATTGTAAGGTTCCATCATCCATCTCTATAAGAAGGGATCCGTGGTGCACTACTAAGTTAACCTATTTGGAATTCCATCCTTCTTTGCTTGGGTGTTTATTCCTGGAGACATGGAGGTCCACAAGGTCAAGATGGCAAGCTTGTGCTTAATTTTGCTCATGGCACTCCTCTTGCTTCCTGGTAAGCCTTGCCTGGAATAATTATCTGAACAATATAATAGTTTCTCAGTGTTTTGATTTCTGATGTTGTTATTCCAATGTTGCCCATATTTTACAGCAGGATCTGAAGGCGCCTGCAGGGGGTTAAGCCAGACGTACCAAACTGACCAATGCAAGGGTGACCAATGCACAGAGCACTGCGAACATGAGAATTTCCCATATGCGGAGTGTGACACGGACCATCAATATCCTGAACTTAGTTACTGCGTCTGCTTCTTTCCATGCTGATTCTGCCTCAAGTTGCTTCAGGATGTGAAGCAACGTGCAATAAGATCTTAAGGCGAGCCGTCTGTAACATCCAAATATTTCGAAATTTGGAATGTTGAATAAATTAGCCAATCAATAAATATAGTTGATTTCCCTTGTTTGTGGTTGTATTTTCGAAGGTATTAAAACTTATTATGGGCTTGTTTAAATTTGTCTGTAACCTTATTTGAAATATTCTTCAAGAACGAACTAACACCATTATTAAAAGTATAAAATATTGGTCAGTAGTTATTTCATAAAAATCCAAGTTATTTAAGTTGATTGTGTTTGGACTTAATTGGACTTTTAAAGCCATTAAAAAAGGACGCCAGGGGGAGGGGGCATTTTTTAAAACTGCCATGGCAATTCGTTTAAATCTGGGGATTTTTTGGTCCAAAACTGCCACCGTCACACACAAGAAATTGGCTTACTGTCCAAACTGCCATGAAATGAAAACCGAGTGCAACCATACATAGGATCGAGATGAAAACCAGCTGCAACCATACACAATTTTCTGTTTTTTTTTCTTTTCCATCATCAGTGGCTGCCTAGCCTCTGCAACAAACCCTGCTGAATCTGATGCTGCCTCATGATGTTGCGGCCGATGCAATGAGTGATAAGATCCATCTTAACGTCAATGCACAACTTATAACTGCAACAAATTTCCTTCTCTACATACAATCTTTGAACTCCCAGTAACAACTGCAAGCTATATAAATTTATAACACATCCAAGTAAAAACTGTTTCTGCAACAAAGCTATCAGATCAAGGGCATGTGCCTTCTGAAGCAAACCACATGAAACAAACCAAGTCACCTGCTATATCACAGGATCAGTTCTAAAGTAATTCAATGTCTCACAGAAGTGCTGCAAAGTTGATTCTGTAAACTGCAAATGTAGTAGCTGAAATATCATTGCACAATCCTTGCAAATATTCAGAGATTGATTCATGAGGAGAACAGCAAGCTTTATTCATCAACGCAGATGTCTTCAGACATATGTTTCATAGTATTTAGGCATAACACGCCAAACACGGGGAATGGGAGAGCATGATACACGATATGTTTATAGTTGCAGTAACATTTTGGGTGATTTTACATAATGAACCGCTGCACACATTGTTGATGCTTGCATACGGTGCAGGCTTAGGTAACAAGGCCATCAGCTATAGCGCAGCAGAGTTTCTTCAGGTCTTCAAAGTCACCATCTTGGAACGAGAACGAAGCCATCCTATTGGAAATTCCGGTCTCAGAAGCTCGGTCGAAATCAACTTTGGTGTGATAAACAAAGTAGCCACAGCACTCCCAAGCAGAAAGACAGCAGCCAGTGACCAGATTTTTCACCTAAAATCAAACACCAGAGGTTAACAGCTAACAATTCCTTTGCTGATAAAACATTTGTTTAGAGATGGAACACAATGTATTAGCGAGTTTCACCTGGGGGAATAAGAAAACATTTCTGCCGTTGTTGGACATCATTAGGCTGTGCACAGTATTGTTCTCATGCAAAGCCAAGCATGCTTCACTCACTACATCGACAAGTGCATTTACATTGGTGCTCGTGAACACAAGTGCTTTTAGAGGGTAATCAACTATTTCAGACACACAAATGCCTGATCTGGTTGCCCCATCATATAATGCAACAGTTGAGGAAGACTCCACTGGTAAAGGATTGGCAAAGTAACAGGCCTGTAATATTTAGCAAAAATAACACCATGAGATTCTCCTTAAGCAACCACTGCAAACTGGTAGTTCTAGTATCTTAGCAATATCTTATTATGGAAAAAAAATCTACTCAGTTATTTTGATTCAGTAATAACAGAACAATAAAACAATTACAAGGATCAATCTTCCCTTTAAAATCTTACTCATCATGGCAATTAAAGTACTTTGAAGTATGCTGTAAATCGGTGACAATACATTACAGCACAAAGTGCATGCCTATAGTCGAATGCTTAGTGAAGATGAGACCACCAGACAACTAAATGAGTACTCCCATTATATTGGGTATTCAGGTCTGTATAGCACATGGCAGGTGAATAGTAATGTACTTTGGAGTAAGTTCAAAACATTAAGCACTAGAACTAGAAGGTATTACCTGAAAAAACATGTGCTTTGGCACAATAGATGTACCATCATCAAAGAAAACCCGGAACGCTGCACTGTTTACTTCAGAGGCAATCTTTGTAATCAGCCCAAACATCCTTTTATCCCAAAAGGAAGATAGCTGATTAGTTGCATTTGGGACCAAGAAAATGTGACCATATTCAACAGGATATGCCTTCAGGAAAAGATGTCCATCAGAAATGGAAAAACATGATGCAGATGGCAACTAGCACTTGTATCTATATTCACATTCACAAAGGGTTGGAGAGGGGTTAGGGGTTAAGGTGCGTACATTCGCAATCAGCAGTACTCCATTGTTTGGAGGTGTAATCGAAGGAACAACCTCCGGTTCATTATTTTCTCCTTCTGCGATGCACAAAAGTAATTCCTCGTAGCTTCTAGCAGAATTTGGCTTCAAGCATCCGAAAGGATGGCCGAACTTGTCATATTTCATGAGGGAAAATGAATTCCATTTATCATTCATCTGAATAACAAAATCCCTTTGACCTTCAATGACCTGTACAACCATTCAAAACCAATTATTCCAGTCAAGCTCAGGGCATATCCTTAACAGGATTGATGGCTTAATAAGCCTTTTGAAAGGGAAATACATAAGTTTAACAGACTGTCAATAGTATGTCTGGCAGAAAAAAAATGTTGGTTGGTTGATTACACTTCTAGAATCGCAATATTTCTTCAAAGTTAAACTTCTGCCACCTAAGATGAAATAGTTATGTGCTTTAAGATGTGGATAACTATAAGTGGCAACCACTATTATTTATCGAATCTTTCCCGCTCCTTTCTCTCTTATTTCCCACTGCTATGTTTCCTAACATCCCCATCCGTACTATCCCCCCATAGCCATCACGATTGGCAGCACAGGAAAGGCAGACTGTTCCAATGAGGGCAGCAACAGTGGCAATTAGTGGGAATGTGAACAATTTGGTAGGTGGTGTTGCAGGAATATTTGGTATTAGCGTGACACTCTGCAGTTTGATTGTGGAAACTGAGGAAGGGAAGAGGTTACGTATAAAATGTATAAAACTATATTTCACATCTCTGGCTTTGTGTTTTTTAGTTTGGCTGTTTGGGTATCAGAATCCAACATGCACAAGCAAATGTTTAAAGTTACTTTGATCTAGGACACAAGAATTAGGGGGGATCCAAGAAGCACCTTAAGTTCGCAAGTAGTAACATCATATCCCAACTGGCCCTTCTGAGCAAAGTTCTCCCACTGTTACAAAGAAAATCATCTATTAAAAATGGTGCCATGATAACTCATAAAGATTGTGTGAACTCTCAGGTAATACAAACCTGAGAAAGAATGATTGTATCAAGTAAACTTGGGCTGCCTTCACCAGCACATGCAAAGCTTTTGAGGGCATCATGTTCACACTGTTCTATTCCAAGACGGTAAAGATGTATCTTCACACCTGAAGCTCAAAGAGAAATGTATGAATACTACAATGCCACAATAATATATAACTGACCATGTGCTGTTATTTTAAAGGGTTAAAGGTGATTACACAGCTAGGTTTGGTAAAAAGAAAGTGCTTGTGTAAAATTATCTAGGGATACTTCAGTATTCCAAACTGCAATTGTAGCATCAAAGCAGGCGCATATCATTGAATTCAACTATAACATACTCCCTCTGTAAAGAAATATAAGACCGTTTAGATCACTAACAGAGGGAGTAGCTATCTAACTCGGCAGAGAGTTCAAATATGTGGAAAAACAAACGGATAAGTTTACATACACAGCTCATCCTTTTTGGTTTTGTTTTTGGTCAGAAAATAGTAAAGGATGACTAAATACTTAGACAAGAAAGAAATACTAATTTGTTTTTCGTGCCAGAACAGTGTAGAGGACAATTACAGTTTTACACAGGCAAAAGAAGAAATTCATGATGCTAGGATTAAAGAATATTATAGACAGTCATTCCGAAAAGAGAGAAACATTTGGAAGTTCAAAGCACTTTTATTTACCTTCAGGTTGATCGAGAGGAGAGTTCTTGCTGTGAAAACAATATCCACCTTCTAGTTTGGTGGCCGACACCATACTTACAACTCTTAATATTATGGACTACTAACTGAACTAACTATGATGCTAAAGGCCTACTTCAGAATTGTGCAGCACCACCACCAGCAAGGTAGGTCAGATCAGAAGGATGCCCCCCTGCAGATGGGAGGGCACCACGGCCACCGTGGAAAGAAGGCGATGCAAGCAGAAACTTAGGAAAGCGATGGACACATTGCCTTTCCCTTCTTGGTGTAACACGGGTTACTCTCCTTAGAGCCGTGGCTGATCTTCTGAAGCCAGCCCTGCCGGACCAGCTATCCAATTTTGCAGGATCAACTTGGCTCTTCTTCTAGGAGCTCCTCACAAGTTCTCCGATCATAAAATGCAGTATTTTTGCAGGACAATCTGAACACGAACAAAGTGTCAGCCGACCGAAACAGTAACCCAGGCCCTAAAAGGAAAATAATCTGAAATTGCAAGCATTCATACAAGCACATACTTCCTCCGTCCTGAATTAGTTGATGCTCAAACGGATGTATCTAGCACTGAAATACGTCTAGATACATCCGTCTGAGCGTCAACCGATTCCGGACGGAGGGAGTAATATTCAATCAAACACCACAAAGGATCTATGCCGGACCATACTCCGACTTGTGAGCAAGCTAGACAATGAATTTCTTCTCAAGTAAAGGTTGTGAAATCACGGCATCATGCCGCCTGTGTCCGCATATCTTCAGTGCCAACGAAAACATCCTAATTTCCCAACGACGGCATGAAACATTCAGATTTTTTTGCTTCAACGCGAATCATCTAACCTAGAAACTGCATCATAGCAGATTGCTCCACACAAGAAGGAACAGCCCCCCACCCCCGCCGTGCATTTGCTTGAACAGGAGCAATTTCGAGAAACCAAAACCCGAATCGGGCGGAAGAATGCGAGAATCTCGCCCACCCACCCTCTATTCCGTCACAAGCTATACCAATTTGCGCCGGCTGGACTCCATGAGGAACACACAAAATCGATCGAGAGAAAACACTCAAGAGATTCCGGTGAAAGCTAGCGGATTTCGATCTCGCGGACGCGAATAAACAAGAATGGTTGGATGGATCGGTACCTGGAGGAGGCGCTTGCTCGGGGTGGGTGGGTGTCCGTCCGGCCAAGAAGAAGAGGAAAGGGAGCGGGGGAGAGGGATGTTTGCGCTGGAGAGGAGGAGAGGAGTTTGGAGCCGCCAGGAAGGAAGGTTCCAGGAAAATTGGCACTTGGCTTCTTTATTTGCACAAGTGGTGCTTTCCTGGACAGATATTGTTTGGATATAGCCTTAAAAAAATGCTTGGATGAATTTTGGTTAAATTTCCATGGATTTGAAAGATTCCGCAAAATACAAGTGCAAGCAGAAAAGGTAATTATATTTCCTCATTTTATTGAATGCCACATGCCAAGTGTTTATGTTTTTGCAGTGTGTAAATCATATAGTTTTATGCGATTTTATGCAGGTGGTTATGTAACGTGGGTCATTACTCTTCACAAAATGTACCATAAAATGTAGGGATCTCCGTATATAAATATGTGTGTTTACATAGGTAATTGTTTTTTTGTAAGGATAGGAAATGGAAAAGTCATGCAATTATTTGAACGCAACTTAGTTTAATCTGGGGTGGGGAGAGAATCGACAATGAGGAGGAAGAATAAAGGGTACTTGTGAGGCCCTCGATCGCCGTGTGTTTCGTTCGTCAGATCCACTCAATCCGATTTCAAGGATGAAGAGCTCCATGATGTGGTTCTGGTGACGGAGGAGGCCGAGAAGTTTGACTGTTTGAGGTGGCTACGATGCAGTGCTCCCGAAACTTATATGCCCCCATGCTCTAGGAGCACATGGGCCATCGGATCGGAGATCCAACGGTTCAAACCGTCTGCTATGTTAAAGACTTTGAAGTATGCATGGGGCTGCCCCAGGAACCGAAGTATAGAAGGCTGGGGAGAATCTGTTTGTGTTTTAGATGTACGAGTAGTGTTTATGCGACAAAGAAAATGGTGCACGAAAATCCTTGGAATGTATCTTCCGAGGTATGGGGACTTGCTAAAATAATGACGACATCTCTCGAGGCGGGGATGTCATAAGGGCATCTTCAGTAGCAGACCGCAAAATTTCTCATGCATATGTCCGTGGACACGGATGCGAGAGGCCGCCATCCAACCGTAGGTGCATACATTTCAACCTTTTTTTAACAAACCGGATAAAGTTTGTGCAAACACGGCGGGCGAGGGAGGAGGGGTTTCGGTGGGCCAGGGTGGTCAGAAGCGGACATGAGAGTAGCCCGGACTCCCACAAAGCCCCCCACGTTTGTCTCCGTTTTGCAGAAGAAAGTACGTTCGAACCGCGCCATGGACCGATACAAAAATGCATTGGTTGACTTCCACGGTCAAGGCAACGCGGTCTCTCCGGACGTATGCGGGAGGTTTGCGGGTCCGTGTTCTTATTCAATTCGTTTATACGATACACCATGCTTTCAAATTTTAAGGTCTCACAATTAATTGAGGTATTCAATTTAGAATTGGGTCATTCAATTTTCACCGGGTCAACAATTTCTCAAATTCTCCCATTCAATTCTTTTAATTCACTATGTTCCCTAATTTTGAAGCTCTTTCATTCAATTGAAATATTCAATTTTGAATTTGATTTACGATTTTGACCGGGCCAACGATTTTTTGAATCAATCAGCAACAACCGGCCATTAAAACATCAATCCTGCGTACCCTCCCAGCACCAAGAGAAAAACGCCACAATGTGTTATTGTAGCACTAATATAGTAAATGCAACCACGACAGATTTTTTTTCTCACATAAGCATAGGTTGGTTAGCACATAACACAGAATCACATCACAAAAGACCCACCAAATCACCACATTATAAATAAAAATAAAACTCACTCTATCATCTCCCCCACCCACCAAACTAAATATTCCACAAGCTCCAAAATATAAAGGGTATTAGTTTTTTGGAGGGTCAAATTTCTTTAACTTTGACCATGTTCACAACAAAAATATCAACACCCACAATATTAAACAAAATAAGTATGGAAATTCATTTCATTGATGACTCTAAAAATACCGAGATGATATTATGAATCCCTATATATTTCTCTACAAATTTGATCAAATTTAAAAGGTTTGACTTTTTAAAAAGTAATACTCCCTCCATTCCACAATGTAGTGCCTATAGATTTTTACGAAAGTCAAACTTTGCCAACTTTGACCAAGTGTATAGAGAAAACTGTCTACATGTACAATATCGAACATGTACATTCTGAAAATATAACTCATGATGTATTCAATGATGTGCATTTGGTATTCTAGATGTACCTACTTTTCTCAATAAATATGGTCAAAGTTTGTAATGTTTGACTTTTGCAAAAATCTATAGGCACTACATTATGGAACGGAGGGAGTACACCATATATTTCGAAGCAGAGTGATTTTTTTAAAAAACCCAACAACACCAACAGCGTAGCAAAGCGCGTCCAACCCTTCTAGTACATGTGATACATGAACGCACGCGAACATGCGTCGAGTACATTAGCTGCGGTGAGGAGGAGCAAAATTAACCAAGTACAGGCCGGAATACCCAGTCCCATCATCGCCTTAGCCTGATTAGTTCGGTCCCTACAAATTATTCATCATGGGCGCATCGTGTGCTGTATTTGAACAGATAAGGGAAAATCATCATGGGCGCATTGCCCTCAACTCATGCCAGATATGAATGGTGGTGGATGCAGTGAACAGGGCACACACCTCTTTATCAACAGCAAGTGGCAAGCCATGCCATGCCTTATCTTGTCTTCCTTGAGTGATTTATGTCTGCTCGCCATCTTGCCTGCTAGCATGGCACCACGCTGGTCTGGAGGAAGTTACGGCGTGGGTGCGAGAGAGATACATTTTTCTCCCGGACTTCCCTGAGCCCAAGGTTCTAGGGCATGAACAACATTGCGATGGTCGGCACTGCAGAGGAACTCAAGGGCGGCCTCGTAGCCATCCGAAAAGGAAGCAAACCCCGTACATCCCAGCAGCCTAAAATCAGAACCAACTACTGCAGGGGCTGGGATCGGATCTATCTTCATCGCCTCGAGCGCGACAGAGTTCCTCAGGATGTGAAGCGCCAGCTCCAGCTGACCTTTCCAGCCGTAAAACCCTGTGATTTCGACCAGCCTGAGATGCAGGTGAGGCCCGGAGGGAAGGCTCCGTAGGTCTCCCTGATCGGTCATGTACCTTGGATGCTCGCAGCGCAGCACCATCTGTGTAAATAAAAAGAAGAATGTGACTACCTTTTACGCATCGTCACTAAGCTTAGTAATAATCCATAAAATATAACAGTTATAAACACAAGACAAGACTTTGTGAAAGTGAAGAACTTTGTAAGCATCGTCAGTAAAGACATCGGATTACTGCTATATAATAGCGCCTTGTTTATTCCACAAGTACACCTAGTGATAGGCCCAAAACAGTACGTACTCAATTTGCTTATGTTAGTTCATGACTTCATCTACAAATGTATATTTGAACACCTTTTCCCCTTTATTTTTCATGGAACGAGCCGAATATCTTCCAAAATATATTTGAAGACTTGAAATGCAGACTTACGTGAAAATCCAGCTTTTCCAGGAAAGGAGCAGCAACTAGAAGGCAGGCGAAATCGAGGATATCACTCCTGCTTCTCGGGGCACCAAAAAAAGTCAACTCCAGCCTCAGGTGCTTCAGATAAGAAAATTTGTGCAGCCTTCCTGGCAATGAAGCCCTCTGAAACACACAGATAAATAAATACGAAAACCGATAAGGAAAATTCACCTCAAGAAAAATCAAATAGGGATGCACAAAAAACTGGAAATAGGAACAGTGGATCGCAAACCTTCGACTCGGTGCATTGAAGAGTCAGCATCTCAAGACGAGGCACGTTATTATCAAGTTTCGTAAAGATGTATTCCAGAGAAGGACACATATCATTCAACTCGATGCACATACTTTTGAGAAGCAAAGTTCCAGGAGGTGATAACAGTATCGATGAGCCAGTGTACTGAAGTTCTACCAGACCAAAGTTTAACTCCATCGCCTGAAGCAAGCGGCAGTCATGTACGTGCAAATGCTTTAGTGGATTTGAAGGACGAGATAGCTGTAACCTTGTAAGCATTCTACAACAAGCAATTCCAAGTAACTCCAAAACACAGCAGTTGGACATTAAAAGTTGAAGGTCACCATCGGTAATATTCGTGTCTGCCAAGTAAATCCATTTAAGGTTCTGAAAACCGTTGAAATCCGCAGGCACCTTGAGAGAAACGGAACAGAGTTTTACATATCGCAAGTGTAAACTATTGCTGTCATCGAGAAGCCGCAAATCGAAGTTATATGGTGGCCTTATAGGGCTGGCAGTTAAGAAATAAAAAATAAGCTGTTTCGCCTTGGATGCAATAGCAAAGTTCACCCATCTATTTATCTGATCCCTTTGGTCATCACCAAATGGAGCCCGAAACTGAACGTTCTCAACCCCCACACCACTGTGCCGCTGTAGGACTGCATCGACTCTCTGAATAAACTCATGTTTCCTTACCTCATCATCATTGGGTGTTAACGGTAAGGTACGAGGAATTGGCAACATCGAGCTAAGAGTAAATACTAGATTCGGGTGGTGATGCCAAAGATATCTCCACTGTTCTGACAGTATGCTCGCCCGTACAGCTTCTTTTATCGGCAATTGTGACAGGATACTGCAGAGAATATCCTACAGCAAAGACAAGCGGCATTTAGATTGTTGAACAAGAACAACAAGCGAACTTGTTTTGGATTGTGGACGAAGGAAGGAATAGAACAGCACGTTGATATAGTTAGATTATAACTTGGCATGAGTCCGGTCGAATATTCCATACCGTTGGCAGGTTGGTCAGTTGAAGCCCTTGTTTCTTTCGTTTCACCATTGCTCTATGCAGACACAGGTCTTCATCTGAACCAATATTTCTCTTTGTCATCGAACTATCTTAGCCTCTGACTGCAAGAGAAGTTACCTAGAAACATGAAAAAAGTGATAACAGAGTCAGACATCAAAAAGCTCAACATCTCACCTGATATTACTTTGGTTATAAATCGAAAAAAAAAAGACATTACTTAAGTGCCCGTTCGGAGGCCCTCCGCTCCACAACTCTGCCACGGAGCGGAGCGGGCTTCAGTTCAAATTTCTAGAGCGGTGGAAAAGGTGCTCCGTCAGATTCGTGGAGCTGGTGGATTACCAAACAGGCCCTAAGTTTCTAAAAGTAAAGCATATGCTATTACTTTCTCTGATGAAGTTTACTCTTTTGTTCTAGTCAGAGGATATGATGAATCTGGAACGGATGATGAATGAGACCTGTAAAATGTTCGAGATACAGAGGAAGAGAGGTGTGGGTACCGTATAGGCACGGCGGCGGGTGGTTGACAGATCTGACGATAAACTAGACCGGTGGGAAAGAACTCGGATCGGACTCGCGAGAAAGGAATCACGAGGAAAACAAGGCCCTCCGCCAGGCTATGTATAAGGACCGAGACACATCCAATCCACCACCGCCATCTGGTTGTTCCAACAAGTGTATCCTTGGGCGAAATCCCACAAACCTAGCGGCGAGGCGAGGCAATGGCCAGCGAGGAGTGCACTGCTGAAACAAAGGCAGACGGGTCCGCCGAGGCTGATCGATCGCCGGAAGGAGTCCCGTACCAAGGAGCCAGAGGAGGAGAGTGGTCCGTAGTTCTGAGCCAGCAGCGGCATCCACAGGATTCTCCTAACCCCTGTAGTGCATTGCGACGTTTCACATCGACACGTTCACCTCTCTGCACAGTATCACCAGCTTAATCTGTTCCATTAACTGGAAAGCACAGCAACTTCACTGGCAAAACACAAAAGAAACACGACATAAGTTCAACATAATCAGCGACCTAATCTCTCTGAACACAATTCATATTGGGCGCAATCTCTTCACTTCACTAATCACCACTGCCACTACATGTGAAGTACCACCAAAACACGTACGCTGTTTGCAGGCATTTCTCAAACGCCTAAGGCCTATAAAATGCTGGCCTAGACATTTGAAGGGATTTTCAAATTCTGCTAGAGATATTCACGAAGGCAAGAGGCCTTCCAAGACACTTTTCTGGAACGCCTGAGAAACACAGTATGGAGGCATTTTCAGAACGCCTACAAGCACAATTTGTGCAATTTTTAAGAAGGCATCCAAAGTTCATATGGGGCATTTCTCATGCCACCTCAAAAAAAAAAATATTGTGGCGTTTTTCAGATGGCCTTCAAAACATTTTTGTGGCATCTGAAGATCGCCTCCAAAACCATTTTGTGGCGTCTCGCAAACTGCCTCCGAAATGTTATCGGGGCACATCTGAAGAACGCCACAAAGTTCGTAGAGGCACAAAATATCCACAACTCTAGTTGACAAATACAGAACCTTTATGAAAAAGATCTGTCAACGCTTTTGGTCCCATCATGAACGAATGTATATAGTTTGGGCCGGATGGGGCGACCACACAAGCCTGTTGTACTGGAAAATCAATGCGGGCGTGTAGAACTAATCAACATTGCTGCACCATCGGCTGATTAAACACTAGAGAGGACGAACATGGCGCGGCGTAGTATTGACAGCACCAAAATACCCAGTATTGACAACGAACACACTCAAATTTCAACAGGGAAAGCTGCCACACTCCACCGTATCATAGCAAAATGATTCTTCTTACAGAACATCTAGCATATATAAAGACAAAAGTAGAAGTAACTACAAACATGAAGGGGCATTACCTCAAACACCGTGTGTGCAACATAGCGTCGGATCAGTAGCAACGGAACTTGGGCGTGTCTGACGTGGGGAGGACCGAGGACGACCGCTAATGCGAGCGTGGCCTGGAACAAGATCGGCTTGCTCTGGCCTCTCCTTTACTGTGTCAGCTGCAGTTCCACCCCGAGATCGGGGACGAGAGAACAAGAGGCGCGTCGTGGGACGTCGGCGGCGGTGGCGGAGTCAGCAGTTCCAGAGTGGTACGTTGTTGGCTGCGGCAGCTCCGGCGTGGGATGCCGATGGCGGAGGAGGCTCCGGTGACCACGGCGCCGGCCGCCGAGGCAGCGCCAGAGATGCGATGCGGTCTTTTTTTAGCTACGATTTCTCTATTTTTTTTATCTTCTTTAATTTTGAAACATATAGAGGTGGGACTTTGGGAGGAACATAAGGCCCTCCCAATCTCCACTCAGACGGGTCTTAAGCTTCCACGTGGCGAAAAAATCGATGTGGAAGGTTATTTAAGAGGAGAGAGATGAGTGTGGTGACCCAGGAAGAACCAATGCTAAGCGCGTGAACCTAGGCAAAACATTTAAAGGAAGGAAGCCCACCAATACATGAAAAGCTTTATTTGCTAAATCATTAAATGAAGGAAGCTTAGCAACCATAAGCTAAACACCTATGCATTGGAAAGTATAGTTGCTAAGCTATTTAATATGCTTAGCACCTCATCTAAGCACCCATGCATTGGCAGCAGCCTAATCGTTTCTATCTACTAGATGATGCCCCGCGCGTTGCAGCGGGCCTAATAGTGCAAATATTATGTATGAACAATATAGCATCATGACAGAGATTATGTCTTAGCCTTTCCTTCAAGATTTGCATTCCTGATCCCTTGTTGATCAAGTTGATAGTTATTGTACGACGAAAGGTACATAGATCAAAACATGGGATGATATGTGGCAATCGGAATCACAGGGGGATGGTTTGGTTGGTATTCTACTTGCCATCCCGGAGTCTCCTATGCTAGAACTACTTGAATTACTAAAGTAGGGGGCAGATGTCTATGTCAATGTCTACCCAAATCACATTCAAATATATCTGGAAGTCACACCAAATTCTGATATAATTAGAGAGGGAGGAAGAAGGCAAAAATTGTGACAAATGATGAAACAAATGTTGTAGCAATAGCATATCGATCAAAACAGAGATAACTCTTTTGGCCCCATCTAGTAATGTTCTTCAATACAGAAGCAATCCCACATTTATCAGAGAACAGCCCATATGTGTGAAACTTTGTGATATCTCTACTACCTAAATCTCTACTACCTAAAAGAAACGGAGCGTTTCGTTTCCCATCTTACGTCAAAACTTCGTCCAACTCTTCGTCCCACCCCTCCCCGATTTTCCTCCTCATGCGCACCGGTTTTCCTCCCTCCCCTCCCCGATTTTACTCCCCATGCACCGGCTTTTCTCCCTCCTGGTTTTCTACAATAGTTTTCATCCGGCCAGACAAATCTAATTAATCTTTGGCAACAGATAATTTGCCTATGTAATCAGCCTCTTCTTTGGTAATCACGCAATCAATTGGCAACACAATTAATTTGCCTATGGTAATCAGCCTCTCTTCTTTGGTAACCACGCCATCAATTCATATACGGTAATTGGCAAAAAAAGCATATATGGTAATTGACAAAACAAAATCATGTATGGTAATTAGTCCCGGCCCCAAAGCAGCCGATCCTCTTCCTCGTCGGTTTTCCTTCACTCGCTGCCGCCACCTATGTGGTCTACCACTTTCGTTCTTCCCTCCATGATCGGCCGTACTGGTTGTTCGTCGCGTAGCAAGGAAGCAGGCCCCATCCTGTCGTTTAGGTGGACAATGGACATCGTCTCAGAACATGGGCGCTTGTGGCCGGCAGTCTGAGGTTGCCACGCGGCAAAATCTTCGGCAAGGGCAATGTCTACCAGGATCTCATGCGGGAACTGCATGAGAAGTCATGCAACTCCTGGCTGCAGTAAAAGTCTTCTCCCTCTTACGCTCATCCCAATCTCCCATCTCACACTGGGACACTACGGGACGTGCCGTTCACTGTGCCCAATCAATAGAAAATTAGTCACTATGCTTTGTGTATTAAGAATTGTCTGCCATATAGACTCTTGCTAGAACTGCTCCACAACTAGCTCATGAGTTTGTTTTCGCCTGAATTGTATGGAACTCCACTGGGAGTGGCAATCATCAGGAAACAACAATTCACCTTCGGAAGCAAGATAATTTTTTTGTGTTTTTTATTGAGAAACATATGTATGTATGTATGTACGTATGTATGTATGTATGTATGTATGTGTGATTCATTCGTATTAGATAGGGAAATTTCATTATTTTGTGCATGTAGCATGGTTAAAAAGTCGAATACATTTCTGCTAAAAATAAAGGACTTATTCTTACTTGACTAAGGAAATGGATAATGAAAAATAAATGGCTCAAAAGCTATACTAGAACTTGGTTCATGTGACTGTGGTTGATCGATTTCCATTACATTACTTTCCTCTGTTGTGGCAGAAAATATAATGTGCATATGATCATTGATAATACAAGGACACGAATCAGCTAAATGCCCAATAGTAAAAACCAAATACGAGGCAATGAGGCATTGTCATCCCTACAAAATTGAAGTATGTGTGTGAATGGGAGTGGAGGGACGGATTGTCAATCGGATGCGTCATTGAGAGAGGTGGTGCCTGGATTGAGGAGGTGAAGAAATAAAGATAGTGAGTGAAGAAGAAGAAAAAAAGAATAAGAAGAAGGCAAGATTGTTGTTGGTGTTGAACCATTAGAGCAGGTATACCCCGCTGCAACACACGGGCAATTACCTAGTTAATATAAGAAAGCTCAAATCAGCTGATGAAAGATTTCACTGTATCTTATTCTTTTAGCTCATGCAAACCTGACAGAAATGAGCAGCTTCAGGCCTTAAATACAGAACAATCTCTACGTAAGCTGAAACAACCCAACAAATGCTTCCATCTCCATAATATTCATTTACCTCAAATCATCCAATAAAAGATCACTCACCGCATTATTCAGTCAACTAACTAATGTCTAGAATAAATGTGAAGCATGAAGTAAAAATAAAATGGCGTCGAGAAAGAAAGAGATAAATTGTACCTAGGCTCAAATCAGCTCACAAAAGACTTCTCCACATTATTCTTCAGCTATCGCAAGACTGAATAGTAAATAGTGGCCGCAAAGGAACTCCTAGTAGCTCAATAAAAATCTAATTAACTAAATCTCCTTAGAATAACAGAATTTGCATTTCCTTAATCTGATATTAACCATTTCTGCCAGCTTAAAATTTCTGAAAAGCGCAAACTGTACGAAAATTCTCAAAACACAAACTGTACCAAAATTCTTACCAGATACAATTTGCGTTTTCATAATCTGAGATTAATCAGCACCATTACGTGCAATAAATCTCGAGATACAAAATATCCAGCACAAATGATGAGCCCAAAGCAAAAGCAAGTCCAAGTCTTCGTCTCTGCATGAAAATATTAGGGGTCAATATGAGTGACATAAGCATCCATGATTTAATAGACATGGATGTAGTGGCGAACATGAATAAGCAAATTGAATTCATGATGGATACACACCAAATTCTAGCACTTGTTGCAGCAATTCTTTCTGTTAAATGTGAAAGAAGAAGAATAAATATCTTCTCTCAAACACATAACGGGTGCAGAATTAGCCCTAGAAGACAATGTGTTGAGTCATAGTACTTGCTCTGTGTACATAAGAATCTGAGAAGAAACCTCTAACAACTTGATGAGTTTTGGGGACTTAACAATTCCATGTGAACAGGGTAAGACCACCTGTTGGAAATAGAATGTGGAACTACTCCAAAGAAGTGGGAGGGAACGTGCTAGATACTGCTGCCTGCATCATACACACCATCAAAAGCGGCAGTATGAAAATTAATGAAACGAACATACTTTGCCTGACTTATGAATTTGCTAACTGCTAGGCAACACGTGCTGAAAGTAAATAGAAATATCACATATGCTCTGATTCTGCAAAAAGAAAATCAATGCAAAGCATTAGAAATACCAAAAAAGAAACACTAAACTAACATAGAGGCATAACCGTAGAGGATATATAGAGAGAGAATACAGGATTGTAGTTGCACGTCATAAATGGCAAGCTTCATTTGTTTATTTCTTCAAGAACACTAAAGAAAACAAATGAAGAGAACTTTTTCACCATCTAGTGCTTCGGATTAAAACCAACCGGATTGGAAACATGATCATGAATCCGTTGTGTCTTGAAAAATGCTTGCAGCATTGCTGGAGACCAGACTTGCTGCCCCGGAGGAAGTGGCTGGAGATGGAATAGAGCTTTCTTCTATAAAAAATTGCCTAGCACACACGAATCAGAGCTTGCAACCCAGGCTAACTCAAAAAAAATCACACAAGTCCGGGGAGAAATAGAGGAAGGAGAGCCCCAACCTTTGGTGCATGTGTTGTTGATGGGGGATGGCTCGCCGAGGTCGGGGTCACACTGTATGCCGTGCCTGGATCACCAGGGTCGCTTGGCACTTGGCAGCGTCTCTACGCCTCACTGGGTCAATCTCCAGGAAGGTTCGAGTACTGGATGCACATGACCTGTTTGTGTGGATATTAGATTGACTCTTCAGTTTCTTTTATCATAAAGAAAGACGATTAGAGTGACTCTTCAGTTACAAAAGGGGAGAGGGCAAACGAATGGACGATTAGAAATTAGGCATGGGAACAGATACAAATGGGTCGGTTCACACATCTGGAAGAAGTGCCATGGTTGCATGTGCATGTGGGGGTGACGTGGACCAATCAGAAGCTTGATGTGTATAGCTTGCATGTGTAGAGAAATAGGTTAGTGGGGATCATCTATTTAGTTATTATAGATGTGTAAAATAAATAAAGCATTTTTTCTATGCATACAATAAATAAATTATTTGTGACCATTTTCCCCAGCTAAGGGCACCTCCACCAGCGACCCGCAAATTTCCGCCATCCAACTTGTCCCCTTACACGGCCGGATTTTCAACAAACCAGAAGAGATTCATGCAAATACATCGGATTTCATGACAGAATTCATTATATTTCGTACATACTTGAACTAAGCGCTGCTCGTCCAACTTTGAGGTATAATTAGTTTACCTAATCTAAAAGATCGTCCACGCACGTTCCCGTGTCCGGCCATGAGCCCTGAGAACTGAAATTTCACCTTCTCTAGCTCCGCCTCGACGCTCTTGAGCTCCGCCTTTGGGGCCCCTAGAAGTAAAGTTGTTCACCTCCACGCCGCCGTCAAGTGGCTAATCGGTCGTTGATGTTCAGCCCATCAAACTTGGCTTCAACAGGATGGGAGGAGCGGCGGCCTTCTCGGGACCCGAGCGGCGGTGACCTACCGTGCACTATTCTTCCTTGCTGTTGGCGGCGCCCGCGAACGTACCAGCTTCGTGGTCGTGGCGGCGGGGCAAGGTTGGGCGGAGCCGGCGATGTCCTCTTCCTCCTCCTCACCGGTCTTGCCCCAAACGTCATCCGCCGCCTCGTCGAACTCCTTATATGCGGCCTCTAGTTCCGCCTGGCGAGGCGGATCTCGCAGGCGGAGCGGTAGAACTCGAGCAGCGTCGTCTGCTGCGCCACGTCCATGTCCGGCGCGATCTCCCTGCGGGTGTTGAGCTGCTCCCACGAACTATGTTTGTACTTAGCTATTTGATGATTAATGTATTAGGGTCCACATGATCCTGACTTGTTATTTAAAGAATTTATGTCGTAGAGTTATATTGTGATATCAACATGAATCGCGGTTGTATAATACTATGATTACTGCATGATTATAAGCGGGGGCGTCACGCTCGTTCTCCTTGTACAACACCTTGTAGCTTGCAATGTTTGTACCCCAGTATGGTGCCTCCTGAGGCTTCCCCCATTGAAAATTCGATAAAAAGTAGGGTGTGCCGCATTAGGGCATCATGCTCATCTTTTTTAGAGCTTGTATTTTTTTTCTTCTTTTGAGCAGTTTTAGGTGTAGCAACGGGGCATTTTCTATTTGGCGCTACAGGCATCGGTTATACTTGTTTCCGCAAACCAACGCCTGCTTGATGAACTTATTTGAAAAATTGATGAACTTTTCTCAATTCGATGAACTTTTTTTTCAAATCCAATGAACTTTTTTCGTTTTGATAAACTTTTTTTTCCAAATCCAATCAACTATTTTCAATTCAACGAACTTTTTTTAATCTGGTGAACTTTTTCAAAATTGATGAACTCTTTTCAGATTTGTGAACTTTTTTGTTCAAAATCGATGAAATTTTTTAATAATATATGAACTTTTTTTACAAACATATTAAAAATTGTAAAAAAAACTGAGGCCGGTCTTTTTCTTGAATCAGCAACACAGCACAGCCCAAAAAAAAAACCAGCGACGCGAGTGTGTTTTTCTTCTGCGAGTGAGCGAACCGAAGGGAGCGAGGGAGCGATCTTCTTAATCGGCCGGCCCATGGCTGGTCGCTGTAGGCGGCACTTGGAGCAAAATACTAAACGGGCTGAGTGGGCCAAACTGCAAGAAATTACTCATGCTTAGCTTAAGCTGGGCAGGTCATGGCCCATTAAGCGCTGTTATACCTCCGCTAGTAACATCCCTCACTGCCGTATACTCCCTCCGTTTCTAAATAATTGTCTTTCTAGAGATTTCAACAAGTGACTACATACGGAACAAAATGAGTGAATCTATACTCTAAAACATGTCTACATACATCCGTATGTTGTAGTCCATTTGAGATGGCTAGAAAAACAATTATTTGTGAACGGAGGGAGTGGATTACACTTGATCCCTCTTTACCTGAAATTATTAATTGAGAAGCATTTCTTCCAAAGACCACTTCCTCTTTTCAGGTTGGGACAAGTGACATACTGCAAGTGTGTCACTTGTCGCAACTTGAGAGTTTTCTCTTTTTTTACAGATTCGTTTATTCAAAATATTTTATCTCTTAAACCGTGCATCTAAATCTCAAACCGTTTTCAGCCTTGGATCCGCGAGAGGCGCGGGTTTCGCGTCGAAATCTTCAAAACTAAATCCCATGTTGATAGGTTTTAACGAACTTTTTTCACAAAAAAGTTCGGACAAAAAAACCAAACCGGGAGCATGATTGTTTTCCTTTCCGAAACCCGTGCCACTCGTGAAAGTCAAACCGTGCCTCCCACGGAAGAAAAAAGAAAAAAAACGCGTATTTTTTTCTGAGAGGCACGACCGCGGAAGCAAAACCGTACCTTTCACGAAAGGAAAAAAACACATTTTTTTCCATTTACGACCGTGCCTCCCACAGAAGGAAAAAAAGGAAAAAAATCATTTCCGAGAGGCACGGCCGTGCCTCTCACAGAAGGAAAAACAAAAGAGAAAACACTTTTCTTTTCTGTTTTCGAGAGGCACGGTCGTGCCTCTCCCGAAAGCAAAACCACACCTCTCGGAAGGAAAAAAAAAAGATAAATCACGTGTTTTGTCCGTTTCCTAGAGGCACGGCCGTGCCTCTCGCGGAAGCAAAACCGTGCCTCTCATGCAAGGAAAAAAAAGAGAAATCATGTTTTTTCAGTTTCTTGGAGGCACGGCTGTGCCCCTCGTAGAAGCAAATATGTGCCACTCGCGGAAGCAAAAAACCGCGTTTTTGCATTTTTTTTTTATTTTCTTTTTGCCGAAAAGCTAAGGAAGATCGATGGAAAATCGAAAAGCCGGATACAAAAAAAATCAGAAAAGCCGAAAACACGCGTGGAAAAAAAATCTGGAGAAAGTACCCAGAGTGCGACACGTGGCGGCTGAGAGCGCGTCGGGCTCCTGAAGGAGCCCTCCTTAATTAGTTGCTCTCCTATTTACTGGGTAGATCGCTGAGTACCCACGTATCACGTACCCTCTCGCGCGCCAGGCTTCCGAAGGTGCGCTCCTCAATTAGTTGCTCTCCTATCTACCGGGTAGATCGCTGAGTACCCATGTATCACGTACCCTCTCGTGCGCCAGGCTCTCGTAGGAGCGCTCCCCAATTAGTTGCTCTCATTTTTCCGGGTAGGTCGCTGAGTACCCACATATCACGTACCCTCTCGCGCGCCCGGCCTCTCTATGGGCTGAACCGATTTTCCCTTTTTTTTTCTTTCTTATTTCTTAGTTTTTTCTTCTGGTATTTCCTATATTTTATTTTCTGTCTATTAATTTTCTTTTGTGTTTTTACCTTATTTTATTTTAAAAAAATCGTGAACATTTCTTAAAATGTAAGAACATTTTTTTAATTTGTCAAGATTTTTTGAACCCATGATATTTTTATTCCTGAACAATTATTAGGAATTCGTGAACATTTTTTTAGTTCACAAACATACATTTCAAATCGTGAATGTTTTAAGAAAATCTTGAATATTTTAATTCATGAACCCTTTTGATGAACATTTATTGAATCCTCAGACCTTTCTTGAATTCATGAACATTTTTGTGAATTTGTGACTTTTTTGAAATTCATGAACATTTTTTGAATTCTCAAAAAAATGTAATTACGGACATTTTTGAATTCAGGAACTTTTAAAAATTTGAGAACTTTTTTGAATTCACAAAGATTTTACAAACTCATAAACATTTTTCAAATAAATGAACAATTTTTGGAATTTGATTTTTGTTTGAAATCCAAACATGGGTTGGCTCAAAGCGCTCGCCGGTGGCATGAGGGGTGCACGGTAGACCCCCGCGCGAACTAGGAAGTCCCTAGATTACACGATAAGCAAGATGATAATGAAGAAGAAGAAAAACGAAACGAAAGGTTACAAACGCCGGCACCGTCCGAGTCCTCTAGGAAGGAAGACTAGTAATTTTTTTTGGAGAGAGCCAATGGACATAAACCATAGATTTTTTTTTTTGACAATCTCATGAAGTTTTTATTAATCCGTCATAATGTTTACAGGGACGAAAGTAAGGTCTCGGTTCTGAATTCTGATCCTCGGATAGCAGGCAGTCATCTACTCGCGGCCCGTACGCTCCTCCTCGTCCTCTTGGCCTTGGGTACGCAGCGCGAAGCGGCAGAGCGGGCAGAGGTGGCTGACGCTGAGCCACATGGAGATGCAGTCCTCGTGGAACGCGTGGGAGCAGTGCATCCTCCTCAGCGCCTCGCCCTCCTCGAAGGCCTCCATGCACACGGAGCAGCCCTTCTCCCTCGCGTCGCCGGCCGTGGTCCTGGGCAGGTCAGCGATGGCCTTCTCCGACGCCGGGACGGCGCCGAAGCCGTCGTTCCTGTACGGCGGCGCCGCTGCAGCGACGACCGGCGGATCGTAATCGTACGTCCGCCACTGCGTCCGCCAACTGAACGGCACACGCCGAGCCGGCCTCTGCCACCGCGGCGGCCACTCGAAAAGGGTGCGTGTTGGCGCGCCCACGGCCACGGGCTCCGGCCGCCTCGGGCCGAAAAATGAGTGCGGCAGTGGATACACCGCTGCCGTGGCGGTGGCGCGCTCCACGTCCATTGGTGCCCGACTTTTTAGTTTGATGCTGCTCAGGCGAGGAGCGGATCGAGATGGAAATTTATTTATGACGATGATGAACTTACGTAGTACCAATCCTGTAGTACGACTACGAGGCCGATACTTGTAGATTCACGCGAACGCTGAGGCGAGATGATCCTTTCCGACTCGGTGCCGGCGTCGGCCTCGTGTCGCCTGCAAATTCCATGCCGTGTCGGATCCCTCCGTTCGAAACTCGGAAGCTAGAAACCCGGCCGGCCCCGTGTCGCTCCCCCGCGGGCGACCCGGGTGCTCAAACCCTAGCCGCCGGCCCTCGATCCCCCCTCTCCCTTCCCTCCCCCGCCGCCGCCGCCGGCGGGCGCTGCCGGGCAAAGCCCGCGCGGTGCCGGCGGCGGCGGGATCTGCTCGCACTCGTCTGGAGGAGGGGCCGCGGGGGGCTTTCTTCCTCGTCTGGCGGCGGTGCTCGGAGGCCGGCGCGTCGTGGCCTTTGGGGGCGCGCAGGCAGGAGTTGGAGCAGGGCTGCGCGGCGAGTTGGTCGGTCGCGGCGCGCGTGCGGGCTGGGGCGGCGCGCCTCGACGCACCTCCTTCGCGCGGGGTTGCTCTGTCCGGCGGGCGGCGCGGAGGCCGACGGCGTTCGGTCTTGGCGCGCGCGGCGTGGCGGAGCGCGTGCAAGGCGCGGGCGTGGTCTTGCGCAGCGTTTTTTTCGCGGGCGGCGCTTGGGCTCGCTGTTCGGTTGGAGGCACAGCGGGAGCAAGGCGAGGGCTTTCGCCGGATCCTGGCGAGGAGCACTTCTAGTTGGTGGCTGCAGGTGGCGCGCCAGCATCGGCGGCGGCAGCGGCGTTGGATCAGCCATGGGGGCGCGGCGCCGAGATGGCCCTGCCAGGAAGGTGTCCTGGCGTGTAGCGGGCGTCCGGCCGCCTCCGTGTGAGGGATCGCGGCGATGCCCCGGTGGAGTTGGCGCCGGAGTGAGGTTGAGGGCGGGCGAGATCCAATCTGGCGCGATCTCTTGGTGTTGATGAAGGCCGTTGGAGCGGATCGGCTTTGCTCGCTTGGAGGTTGTGGTTGCTCCTTGATGGCGATGTTGGTGGAGGTCTGGTTCATGCTCTCTCGGCAGTGCGGGTGGTGTGGGACCTCGGCTTGGCGGCTTCGACGGATTTGCTTCGGTGACGGCGGTGCGAGGCTTCAGGAACGGTGCTGCCTACCTCGTCGGAGTGGAGATGTGCAACGTCACGGATGAAAATCATGTCCGGTTTTTGGCCGACCGGCGTCGATGGCACCCGCGGGTGTCGTTCCCCTCCCTGGAGGCGATGTCGAGTGTGTCGCCATCTCCCTCATGATTGGTGTTGGCAGTTGTCTCCGGGCGAAAGCCTTGGTCCTCTGGAGCGGCATGTTGGCGGCGTCTGCGACGTCGTTTCTCTTGGGAGCATCATGCATGGAGATCGAAGCTTCGCTGGCACTCCTCCGGTGTTCGTCGTGGCCCTGACCGCTCTCCTCCGGCGCTATATTTGGTCGTCGCGGATGAATCCAAAGGAAGCTGGAGTTGCTGTTCTTCGGAGGTGTTCGGTGTCGATCAAGACGCGGCGAGGTGTTTCGGTTTTGGGCAGGTCTTTCCGTGTTGTAGTTGCGATGTCATGTGTGGCTGTCCTGAGGATAGCCGGATGTGTTGTTGTGCTACGCTCGTTGTTCGCAGCGAGGGGTAGATGTCATGTACTAATTTTCTCTCCTTCTATAAAGCTATGGTACGCAATTTGCGTACCCTTGAAAAAAAAAACTCGGAAGCTAAACTGCGTTTTGTTACTGATGAAAAATGATGTATGCCAGCATTGTACGATGATTTACGGAAGGATTTCCGTTCGACGCTAACGAATGCTCCACTGCAATCTGCCGCGCCCCCGCCTCCGCGTCGCGCCAGTCCCCGCCAATCTGCCCGCCGCACCTCCGTGATTCAATTTTAGAAAAGATATCTAGCAAACGTTCGCCGCTATCAAATCCCGGCGAACAGCCCCAGAACCATCAGATATGCATCCGACAGTTTTTTGAAAAAAAAACAATTTTAAACAAACTTGCATGGCAGTTTTGCAAAATGTCAATCCACCCTCAACCCGTCGTGAAACTGCCAGGGGGATGTTGGCAACTGCCATGCCCCCAGTCAACGTTCGCCGGAGATTGGCGTCCTTTAATTCAAACATAAGGAAACGACGGTAATACAATAGACTCAATTCACATGCATGTTTGAGATGGTATTTGATAATTTGATTGCTTGCAATGGTAATTTAACAATTGTGATGCTAATTTTCTGGCTTGCAACCAAGCCCCCCCCTCCTTCCTCTCCCACCGCTGCTAGCAGGCATCGGCGGGCAAAGTCTTGTTTCCCCTCCGCTCATCCATCAGCAGATGACGCACAGCATCCCGGATGCACGAAGGCGTTGTGCTCAGGGGGGGCACAACGGCGGGCGTTCGGGGCGACGGCGTGCACATGGAGGCGACACGGCGGTTACGGGGCGAGTGTCATCAGGCGGTTGTCTGTCCATCCAGATCTAACGGCTGGATCCTGGCGGGGTGTGGCAGTGATCCAGTGTGGTTGCTTCTCTGGCCGTAGGCCCTGGCGGTGTGGTGTGGTCTAGTCTCCGGGGTGCGCTAGCCTTCCAGTGGCTCGGCGGGTCCAACTGTGGTGACGGTTGGCCTATGTTCCAGCACTGGCTCATTTGCAGGCCGACCGTTTCAGCCTTCGATCCAGTCCCTCGTGGCACGTGTGCCAGCTAAGTCAAAGGGTTGATGCTCTCCCCATTAGTGTCCATCGTTGAGGGATGATTTTGTCGCCAGGAGGGCAGCAGAGTCATCCTTGCCTCTCATTTGGTCGTGGTGTGCCACCGGGGAGCTCTTCCCTTGCACGGGCGCGGAAGAGCGGGGGGTGGAGGCCAGATCTGGCCAGCCCAGGCTGGTGTCGGAGCTGGGGACCGTCCAGGGGTGCCAATGAGGTGCCTTTTTGCTCGTCTCTTTGGTCGTAATGGCTACAAGTCTCGGTTGGGGTGGTGTCAGGGTGGCGGTCTTGGTGGTGGGATCCACGGTTCTCGTGGGGGGAGCTCGTGACTCGAGTGTTGGCTGGTTGCCATGGTCATGTAGGAGGCGTGGTGGCTAGTGTGCGACGGCCAGTGGCAGTGGTACAACAAGCGTGGGCAGCATCTTAATCATCAATTCATATGGTATATTTTAAACTGCAGGCATAATAAAAGTGCATATGTACATTCTAAAATTCATTGTAAGATATGTTTTCACTTATATGAATCACAGTTAATAGTAGAGCTAATGGTTGTTCTTATTATTTGCCATGTCTAATTGTGTATACTATTGATATCAATAAAGCTACCAGTTCACTAAAAAGGAAAATTGTGTATGCTCTCGAGTTAGCTAGATGTTAAAAGATAAACGCTTCATGCATGGTTCATATACTGAGGCATATTGTCTTACGTATTTTATTGTTCAAAAAAGCCATACGTTCCTGTTGTTCTTTCCTAAAGATTGACACACACTTTACATCAGCATATTTATATTAACAACATTTAAGAGTTCAGACAATTAAAAGAATGACAACATTTACTGGTCTATGTAGCGCTAAGGATTAACATTACACCTGTTCAATCCATGCTGGCCACACGCTTACAGCATATTCAGTAGCTAGAGTGCCTCTCGGAAGTCAGAAGAAACCTGCAATCGGTAGGATATTCAGAATTTACTTGGTCAAAAGAAGATCGTTTTCATCTCGCGTGCTATTAGAGTTCAATATAATCCAGGCTATTTTGTAGATGAACTGCAGCAGACAGCAGGCTACCGTCTTCTTTGTTTTCCCATGAACAATGTTAACAACTGAGAGGATTGTCACTAACCTGAAAAGAATTGAGCATTCGGCACGGCTGCTGCTGTTGGGCTTCCGTCTCGAAGTCCATCTCCATCGGTGCCGCTGTCGCTGTGGTGGTGTCTTGTTCTTTGCTGAACTTGAATGGTGGCTCTGAAGATTTTCCCCGAGATACGGTGCTCACCTTGTAATGGAAAATGGTTGGCGCACTGGCAGTAGCAGTAGCAGTTAGAGCATGTGCAAGTGGTTCATCATCTTCCATCATGTCGAGAACCGCGCCATCCTGGCAAAATCACCCAACTTCTTCTGAAGTTCAACTTCCATGGCCTGAAGTTCCTCCTTGGTGATATAGATAATGGCACTCTCACCATCGCCTCTAGTTTGATTTGTGGTCTTACCCATTGCCCAACTAATTAAGGAACTTGGAGATCTAGGATTTTACTAGATGACCAAGGTGTTCTTCTAGCCAATTCTCCAAAACCAAGCACCCAATGTCTCCACGGTACCCCTAGTTCTAAACTTGTGCGGACCGGTTGCGGAATTTTACAATGGAAGAGCTCCTCAAACCCTCGCCAGATCTACGACAGGGATGAAGAAGTAAGACCAGTTTCACTGCTCTAATATCACTTTTGTCACAACCTACACTAGAAATCCTCAATCGTTTGCTAAATTCGGAGCAGGAGGTGAGAAATTCAGAGCATATGTGAGGATTCAGAGAAAGAGGCGAGAGACGCCTAGCCAACTAACAACGCTAGGTTTCTTGTATCAAGGTAAAGTGCTGGATGGATCTCACTAATTACATTCCTGGCTTTATAACTCAGCGTAGGCGACGTAGTCAAACATAAATGGAAGAAAGCAAGTGGTAAAAACGAACAGAAATGGAAGAAAGCAAGTGGTAAAAACGATAGCTTCAGAGATAGAGTTGACAACGTTGTGCGCGAAAAGTGATGGCCACCTATCACTTGAACTTGGGCCACACGATCTTCATAATGTGAAGAGGTATTGGTCAATTTGGTATGTCCAATCAACTGTTGTCAAATTCTTCGGGCTACTATCGAAAATCTTCACTCTCAGGGGTGTGACAACTCCAATGACTCCGCGCCCCTGCGGGTCAGGACGGTCACAGTAGTGACGACCTTGAAGGGCATGGACGCAGACCTCGATGGGGCGGAGCTTGCACGATCACCATACAAACAATAATTTTTTGAACTGGGATTTGAATCCCTAGTTTCAACAGAATGAGACAGTAATAGTCAAGTTGCAACCTTGGTATATGCTTCCATCAACAGTGGTAAGAAATTCACTCAGGATTATTTGTATATGCTCCCTTGGTCCATATTTACATGGCACACACGTATTTCGAGGTTCGACTTTGACCATGAATTTGATCAACAAAACAGGGATTACATGTAAAAAAATCCCATTCAATTTGTAGTAAAATTTAGTTTCAAACAATATAATTTATAAAAAAAGTAAATCTTGTTGGTGAAATTTGTTGTCGAAGTTTAATCAAAGAAATCGATGGCGCTATGTAAATCCCGCGGAAATTGTTGCTCAGCACATTGAAGCGGTCTACTCCCTCTGAAAACAAATATAAGAGCGTTTAGATCACTACTTATATTTCTTTTCAGAGGGAGTACTACTTAGCATACAACAAAATCTTCACAAAGAAATCACTGCTTTTGCAGAATAGCTTATTCTACTTTATCCCATACCAATATACATGCTCGAACTACAGGAAAGAGCACATACTGCATCACTAAAATTTGTTTTTTCAATTAAAGAAACACTACAGAATCTCATGATGTTTTACCGATCCTAGCCTCACCTCATATATGCAACAAAATGAAGAGATGCGCTACTTCCATCACTTGTAGGCATACTTGGTCAAGAAGTCAGATACTTGTGAGGCACTCTCGTACGCACCCTCGATGCATCGGCCCAAGGCAACTCCTGCTACGTAGTTTCCTCCTAGGAACAACCCGTCATAGCCGCCTCGGCCCAGTGCAGATTTTGCAGCAGCAAGGCGATCAAGGTGCCCGATCAAAAACTGTGGTATTGCTTGTGGCCACACTCGAACCCCTAATGCTAAAGGGTCTGCTGCTCTAGGATTTATCAACATTTTTCTGAGGTCACGGTCAACGGCTTCTACTAAGTCACTCTCCGTCTGCAAATAGAATAGGATCAGCAGAAATACAATCAGTAACAAGCAATCTAACAATACCATCACAACTGAATGTAGCACCTCACAAATGGTTCACATCTACATAATTTCATAATTGCAGCTGGTGGTGAAATATGCAGTCAAATTGTTTACATTAATCCCCAAAGTAAGGAATAGGTGATCAACACAAACTGAATACTGTAAAAATATATCATGTAATAAGAAAATGACACGAGGATCAGGCAGGTTGAGAGAACCTTGGAGACGATCCCTGTATTTGTAGAACCCCCGATATAGTTCAGAAGTAACACTCTTCCAGCAGGAGCACGATTAGGAAAGAGAGAAGAGCTATATATTGTCCCTGGATAAAAAAAACACAACTAATTAGTAATCACTGACAAGATAAATGCAAACAAAGAAGCAAGAGTAACGTTTGTAGTTGTTTGAAGCTAAGAATCTATTCCCGATCGAGATACCTAAAGTCTCGACTCCTTGGCTACGTGGATGCAACTGGCCGAAACCCTGGAGCTCCCCATCAATTAAGCATTCTTTTCTAATAGCTTCTTTTGGATATGAAACAGTTACAGCAGCAACTGGCGGATAATAGAATTTTGAGAGAGCATCTGCTGCATCAATCTGCAGGAGGGGTTCAATGAACACATGAGGAAGTATGGTTAGACTACTTTAGAAAACCAAAGCAATGTGAAATGAAGTTACTGCTTGCAACTGCAAACTATAGGTTAGGCATATGTTTGGCAAATGGTGCATTGAACCAGGCTTGAAACACCCTGACAGGCAGCTACTGGAACAGATTCCATTTAGTGTGTAACAAATTTAGGAAGTTAGGAATAAGCACCCACCAGAGTTTCTACTAAAAAACTTCTTTTAATATGTAGTATAACGCATACGGATGTCTTGTCTCATTTTGTCAAAACCAGATACAACTTTCAGAACATATAATTATTGTAAATTTAGTTCTTTGAAAACATAGAGTTTGGTTGTTGAAGATATAGTACGACTTGTGAATCAGCGAACAATTTGACCAGGTTGATCAATGCAATCCTGATATAACTATAATCTGAAAAATCACAACTTCCTGCAAAAAATCGCAATAATAATGCGTTACACTAAGATTACAGAAAATGGTTGTTAAGATGAAGTCATATTTTTGGGCAAGTCTATTTGGTGGAAGTGTACTGGTGCAACATTTCATGTTTCCTAGCAAACAAACAGGGAGAGGATCCCAGAAAGTCAAGAGCAATAGTAGTAATGGCCCAATCTATTTTTAAAACATGAATTTTTATTATAGAAGCACTTACTGAAAGTGGGCGCAAGATATCACTAGCAACATATGACGGGATGGTCATGATAACACTTTTGGCCTGCACTGAAACAAGTCCTTCTGGTGTTTCATAACCTAATACATATCCTTGGTTGTCCGCCTTTGTAATGCTCGTAAGCTTCCATGACAGCTTGACTTTACTACCCAACCTGGAAAAGAATGAAATAAGGAACATAACATGGTTAAGTGACACCTAGTACTACATCATTGCTGGTTCATGATCATGTCTACGTGCAACGGCACAAGGTCCACACCGAAACACCAAACAACTTGTATTGATAATAACAGAAATTCGTAATTGCAGAAAGTAACGATAACAAACCTAGATGCGATAGCAGTCGGGAGCATGGCTAGACCCTTCCTGAAAGATGCCACCGTCTGTCCCTTTGGCGCCGGAAGTCGACTAAAAGTGGTGAAAACAGGTTAGTATAACGGAATAGTTAACTGACCAAATAAATAAAAAAGTTTGGTCTTCACTTACGGATCCCTTGGCGGTTTGGGGTTCTTCCCTTTATCCTGAATTGCCTTGATGGTTCCACCGATAATACTACCTCCAATATCCTCCAACCTCCAGACCTTCCCAAATGCAGCCTTCATACTGAGCTTCGAAGGGTCACCAGCATATACACCTTAATGTTAATATCGAAATGTTACATTCCTAGCTATCACAGTCGTTGCACGCAACAAGAAGACTATATGTAACAAACAGGCATTGCTCATTGTATAAAGGAACACCTGAGCAGAAAGGTTCAATGAGGCGCTCAAAGACCTCGGCGCCGAGGTTGCGGCGCACGAACTCCTCCACCGACTCCTCACGCCCCTGAAACCTTCGCCGGAGACGCTCAGGCCCATCAATGTTGACGGCAAAGCAACAAATTCAGAAAAGAATCAAGAATGCAGCACACACTGGAGGAGGTGGGCGAATGCCCAGGGCGCCAAGGCCGGCCCTGAGCTTCCCAGGGATACTCATGAGGCTGAAGAAAGGCAGGTCGCCTGGCTTGGACGGCACCGGCCTCAGCTTCCCCTCCCACAGCACGAACCGGGGCGCGTTGGGGTCCCCGAACACCAAGTCATCCTTGAGCCCGCTGTCCACCTGCGCAACCAATCCGTCCATGGAGCGCTTACATCATTCCGTACACGAATGCATGTCTCGAACAATCACAATCGGAGGGGCGAGCAAGAAGCGTACGGCCATGGTGAGGACCGGGTCGGAGGGCTGGAAGCTGTTGGGCCCCTCCTCCCACAGGTACCCCTCGTCGGGGCGCTCGATGGTGGTGATGTTGCCGCCCGGGCGGTCGCGGGCCTCTGTGACGAGCAGGTCGCTGACGCCGTATCGGGTGGCCAGCGCCTGTGCGGTGCAGAGGCCGCTGATACCGGCGCCCACAATGACGCAGTCCGCGGACAGCCGTACGCCGGGCACCGCCGGAGTCTCAGTCGCGCCGCTCGCGGCCGCGCAACGAGTGCGGACGCGGCGTGGACGCCCGGTGACCCTGCCGCGGAGCGGCGACGCGGCCGTGACGGTGGCGGTGGCCATGGTTGCGCCGGCCATTTCTGTCGCTCGGGGGAATGTCCGTGCGGCGGGGTGGATAACGCGATCAGGTTGCGGCCGTGTTGGTTAGTTCATTTGGGCTTTCGAAGTTGGAATGGCCCACTGTAGATGGATAGAATGGGTCGTTTCTGTCAGAGCATCTCCAACAGCCACACTGGAAAATTTGTGGTTTTTTGCGCACGCAGCCGTTTCGGGCGCTACAGTGGAGGTGCAAAAACCGCGCGCGCAAAATAAATAGTTCAGCGCGCGCGGGGCGAAACGGCATCGCACGCCGTTTATTTGATGCGCTCGCTCCCGCGCCGCTGTACACTCGAGCGCCCCGCGCCGCGACTTCCACCTACCCCAATCCAGGCGCTTGCGCCGCCGCCCGCACCACCTCATTTGTTCCGGCGACCATTCCGGCGCTTCCCGGCCTATCCCCGCGCCGTCGCTGCTTCCTCCGTCTCCCTTTAGTCGCCGCCGCCCTTGTGCGCGCCATTCCTCCGACAAATAGCGCCCGGCCGCCCACTGCCGCGCGGCGCCCACAAGGTGTTCGACAAAATGCTTGCAAGGTATGCATTGTTTCACTTCACATTTTTACATGAATTTGGTGCATGTTTTTTGCAGTTTTTATAGACTAGTTTAAATTCAACATGGTAGATGAGTTCGTCACATGATTCTTCCGGAGAAGAATTTGATATTGAAGAGGAGGAGGTTCGGTTATGGGTCGGCAAAAAATTTGGAGGGACAAGATCGATGCCGACAACAGAATGATGAGGCACTATTTTGTGGAGAATCCGACGTACCCTGAGTCATACTTCCGGCGCCGGTTTAGGATGAGCATCGAGTCGTTCAGGCGCATTGCAAAGAAACTGGTGAGCCATGATCGGTTTTTTCAGCAAAGAAGGAATGCCGCCGGAGAACTCGGGCATAGCACCTTTCAAAAGGTGACAGCCGCTTTGCGTATGTTGGCATACGGTATTTCCGGCTGATCTAGTTGATGACTACTTGGCGATGGGTGAGAGTCAAGCCATCATGTGTGTCAAGCGCTTCGCAGTCGGAATTGTGCAAGTGTTTGGCCCGGAGTATTTGAGATCTTCCAATGCTAAAGACGCCGCAAGGCTTTTGGAGATGAACAAAGCTTGCGAGTTCTCAGGTATGCTTGGCTCAATAGGTTGCATGCATTGGAGTTGGAAGAACTGTCCTAAGGCATGTCATGGGCGATTCCACGGCCAAAAAAAAGGTTTCACTATAATTCTTAAAGCGGTGACCCCTCAAGTGACTTGAATTTGTCATTTTTTTTAATGCCTGGATCTTTGAATGACATCAACATTGTTAATCGGTCACCACTCATGAATAAGATTGCAAATGATGAACTGTCACCGGTGCAGTTTGTAGCAAATGGCCATACATACAACTATGGCTACTATCTTGCGGATGGCATCTACCCAAAGTGGCAAACATTTGTCAAGCCATTGAAGGTAAGAAAAATCTAGATTTCCACAATGCTCAGGCGGCAGCTAGGAAAGATGTGGAGAGAGCTTTTGGGATTTTGCAAGCCCAATTTGCCATTGTGAGAGGACCGGCTAGATTTTGAGATCAAAAGATGATTTGGTACATCATGCATGCTCGTGTGATCATGCACAACATGATCTTCAAGAATGAGCGTGGCCAAGATTTAGACTACTCTCAGTATGAGCTCTTGGGGCATCCCGTGCGAGTGCGGCGGAGGGCTGCGAGGGTGGCTCGATTTGTTGCCTCCTAGGTTGCCCCCTATCATGCCACTCGACGTGCCGAAACGCGTGATGATCTTCAGAAGGATCTCATCGAGGAGTAGTGGGCATGGAATGGCCGACAAAGAGCATCATGATTTGTATGTTTGATCATGTATGTTTGATGTTGTATTGTTGAACTATTTGTTGTGTTGCAAGATAAACTATTTATTTGAGTTGTAATAATAAAATTAAATTATTTATTGTTAATTTATTTTGTTTGTGTTTGCTCTTCTTGGTAATGTTTGGAGTGCATATGTTGTTTGTGCTGAGCGCGCGCGTAGTTTTTTTGTAGCGCCTACTAGAGCGGCTCGCACGCGCTATATTTTGCAGCGGCCGCTGGAGCCAGTGCTCTGAGGCGCGCAAAAACTCATGATTCCAGCGCTGTAAACACTTTTTTGGCGCACAGCGCGTTGCACGACTGTTGGAAATGCTCTTAGGAATCCTATAAGCCCTAAACAAATAAATAAATATTAGGAATCCTATAACTCCGACAAGTATTTTCGGACTAAGGGAGTACTAAATATAGTTGATGGGACGGACGACCGGTATCCAATTTGTCATGATCATCCGGAAGACCTAAAACACCTGCTATTTGAATGCGCACTAGCAAAAATGATGTGGTGCATACTAAAACTAGAACAAGCAGTATCAGGTTCAGCTATCTTGGAGGAGTTGTTGGATTCCTCAATGAGTCATTACCCTGATCTACCTCGGGTAGGGATTGCGGAGGTTGTCGCAATTGCCACATGGTACATCTGGTGGATCAGATGGACAGTCACACACAAGGAGAGGACACCCATGACAACGAATTGAAAGTTATCTATTCTGTCCCTATGCACAAACTTCACCAAAACAGCTCAGACTAATAACACAAGAGAAGTAGTTAAATGGATGAAACCAGATTCATGTCAAGTTAAACTAAATGTAGATGCCTCGTTTCATTCTGAAGAGGGGGAAGGGGCGACGGGCGCGGTTATCCGTGACAGGATAGGCAATTTCCTTGCAGGTGCATGGTTTTATGTTCCACACTCGTCATGGCCACGATGATGAAAGCACTCGCAATGAAAAAATGCCTTGAACTGGTGGCATCTTTGGGCTATCACCAAGTCGTTGCTGAATCTGATTGTTTAGAGGTGATTAAAGCTTGCAAAGGAGGACAAACATGGTGGAATGATGAAGCTGCAGTTTATGCGGATTGTATTGATCTGATGACGGAAATAGAAACAGTTCACTACTCTCATTGTCTCCGGGAGGCTAATGGTGTCGCACATGAGATAGTAAAACATGGTTATCACTACTAGGGAAAAGCTTACTAGTAGCGCTGGTTTTTGAGCTACCAGTAGCGCGGGCACCAGCGCTACTGCTACGGTGCTACAACTATTTTGTAGCAGTAGCGCGTTTTTAGGCCAGCGCTACTGGTAAGTTCAAGTACTAGTAGCGCGTTTTCAAGCCCGTGCCACTGCTAACATTTATGTTTTTTTTAGCATTTTAGCGTTGTACATGTTTATACAGATATATCTTTTATACAATAACAACTCATCATGAACTAATCTATTTAAATAGCATATTCATTACCACTTGTCATCACCATCAAACAATGTTCGTCAATGAGACATCATATAACAAGTTGGTCACTAGTCATAATCACAACTCCTCCTCATCATCATCAACTCTAACACATTGTAGCACATAATAACACATTCTAGCTACGACCTACTCCTCTCATAGGACCTACTCTACCCTCTCTTAGGTAAAATATCATAAAACAAGATAGGCATTGACGCTGCATTAAGGAAAATTGACTCTCCATAATAAAGAACGGAGATCATCCTGTCTCCAAGTCTTAGCCTACGCACAATGTTGCTTCCATGTAGCTCTCTACGATGGTTCAAACATTTTTTGAAATCATTTATTATCATGGCTTCCTCGCTTTTAGAAATCCGGTATGGACAGGAGTGATGTGGATACTGCGGCTGACATGGCCGTGGTGGCCGTAAGCTCATAACATTAACGCGACCTCTCGTCAACATCAGATGAGGCACACAATCCATCGGGATTTTCTGTTCAAAAACATAGTAATAACTTTGTAGTTAGCAATATAGTTTAGTTTTAGAAGAATTTATGCAAAAGATGCACGGATGTCGTAATAGTAGAAAATCTTACCATGATATCTCCATTGATGTTACCGTAGTTCAACACGTTCACGAGTGGCACGTATTGACCATAATGTGGAGGAGTTTGATAATAGCTATTGTAATTCTCAATATTAGTAAAAAGTACGATAAGACCATCTTGCTCCTTATAAGTTAATTGTGCTTCATCATTGTAGTAGTAGGTTCTGTCTACCATTTTCCGTACATTTTTTGAAGAATGAAAATAAGCTGTTGAAAGAACATGCGGTGCCCCCATGTTTGGTTTTGGTAATTGATGACAATCTCTATGGACTAATGGTTGCCTTGAGCTATATTTGAAGGTTTTGTCCATAGGCTTTTCTTGGAGTCCATTTGTTGGTTTCAAGGAGAGTTTGTGATGACCACGGTGCTATTAAGGAATTATCCAAAGACAAAGGTTTGTCATGTGAGTGTTGAGCTTATTGCAAGTATGTCTTGAAGAAGAAGATTGTGTGATCATTCATGTCCACCTTCAAGACATCATCCAAATGAAGAGAGTTGAAAGATTCAACACACAAAGCGCACAAGATGTACCGAGGGATCTAGTGATCCCATGGTATGGTAAGCATTGTCCATTACGCTTTGTGTGCTAACCCATGGTCTTCGTGAGAGTTCTTTGTGGGGTTAGGTTGCGGTGTGCAAGTTCAAGTGATGCATCACGAAGAGATCAAGTGCTTGAAGCTTGCCGTCCATTGTGGTGACAATGGACTTGTCAAGATGAGCCAAAGAGTGGCTCACCCATAGTGGACTATGGGGGAGCAATCATCTAGTCTTCATCGAGCCAACGCAATCAAGAAAGGTGGTCCAACTTGAGGGAGTCAAGATCGTCATCATCTAGCTCAAGTGGACTTTGTGCAAGGCAAAGGTTTGCCCTTGATAGGTTTTCTATTTTACCGGTCTCATGGTAGTTGTGGGAGACCGGGTTATAGGATCGATTGCCGTACTATCAAGGGGGGCTCTCGATGAGTTGCTTGATCGTATCGTTCGTAGAGAGCTCAAACCATTGCATCCTTGCATCATCTTTATTGGTTCTTGTTTGGTTCTTCTCCTTGTGAGATTTGGAGCTTTGGTCATTTTTATGACAAGCTCGAGTTCATCGAAAACGGAGTTCACTTGCATCTTCTATGATGTTTTCGATGTTGGAGGGTATGCCGGTTCTTCTCTGTTGGAGGTTTCTCTCCTCCTTTTGTTAGGCATACCTCCCCTGCCTTCGCTGTTTTCATGCTACTCGTTGTCTTGTATCCAACAAGCTTGAGTTTGCTCAATTCGGAGCTCTTTTGCAGAAGTTATGGCAGTTCTGGTTTTATTGTTTCCCTCTGTTGTCTTCTCTGCAAAATGAAGGACTCCTAGTGTTGCTGATCTGGGGCATGCGGTAGTACTGCTCTCCGGAGCGGTAGTACCGCAGGCCCTTGCGGTAGTACCGCAGTCCCCTATGGTAGTATCTGCAGTGCCTGACGTAGTACCGCTCTGTGGGAGCGGTAGTACCGCGGCCTCGTGCCAGCGCAGCTTGCCGAGCGATTGTAGGGGCGATGTAATTTTTACATCCGCACCCTCTGCTGTAGTACTGCGCTGGGCGCCGTAGTACCGTGGCTCGCCAGCTTAGCAGATGAGCGAAGTAGGGCGGATGTAATTTTTACATCCGCCCTCTGCTGTAGTACCGCGTCGGATTTTTGCGCAGTCCTCCTCGGTGGAAGGTACGAAGTAACTTTTTACTCGCTTTTTCTCGTGCTTAGTGTCGCCTTCCTTACGGTAGTACCATAGGCGCGCGGTAGTACCGCCCGGCGGTTCTACCGCTTGTTGCCTGCAACAATGTGCCTTCATCCGCCATCTTTGCACATGCGGTAGTACCGCAACCTGCAGCGGTAGTACCTCCGTGCAGTAGTACCGCGTCGTGCAGGCTGAGTGAGGGGATAACGGTTGGATTTTCCCCCTCCTATAAAAGGGGGTCTTCTTCCCAATGGATCTTAACTCTGGAGCTCGTGTTCTTCCCCCAATGTTGACCTTCTTCGAGCTTGCTAACTCTCAATCCCTCCAATGATTCTTGCTAGTTCTGAGGGAAAAGAGAGAGGAGATCTAGATCCACGTTTCCACCAATCACTTTCTCCTCTAAGTGAGGGGAACCCCTTGGATCTAGATCTTGGAGTTCTTCGTGTTCTTCTTTCGTTCTTCCTCTCATTTTCCTCCCTAGCATTAGTTGCTTTGGTGGGATTTGGGAGAGAAGGACTTGGGCACTCCGTGTGCCCTTGCCATTGCATTTGGTGCATCGGTTTGAGTTCTCCACGCGATACGTGGAAGTTACAAGTTGAGAAGCTTATTACTCTTGGGTGCTTGGTGCCCTTGAGCTTGTTCCTCTTGGGTGCTTGGGCTCCCTAGACGGTTGGTGGTGTTCGAGCTCACCATTGTGGTGTAAAGCTCCTGCAAGCGTCGGGTCTCCAATTAGGTTGTGGAGATCGCCCCAAGCAATTTGATTTGGCACCGTGACTGCCCCAAGGGTTGCCATTTGTACGGGTTCGGTGACCGCCTCAAGGGTCCCTTAGTGGAATCACGGCATCTTGCATTGTGCGAGGGCGTGAGGAGATTACTGTGGCCCTAGTGGCTTCTTGGGAGCATTGTGCCTCCACACCGCCCAAACGGAGATTAGCATCCACAAGGGTGTGAACTTCGGGATACATCGTCATCTCCGCGTGCCTCGGTTATCTCTTACCCGAGCCCTTTACTTATGCACTTTACTTTGTGATAGCCATATTGTTTCTTGTCATATATCTTGCTATCAACTAAGTAGTTTTTCTTGCTTAGCATAAGTTGTTGGTGCACATAGGTGAGCCTAGTTGTTGTAGGTTTTGTGATTGACAAATTAACCGCTAGGTTTATTCCGCATTTGTTCAAGCCTCAACCGTAATTATTTTAAAGCGCCTATTCACCCCCTCTAGGCGACATCCACGATCTTTCAGCTGTCAATGGAAATAAGCTGTCAAATATTTTGAAATAAAAAATATAAATTACTTAGTAAATATGTTTAAGAAACTCACACAGCGGTAGAACTGGAAGCGTGTCAACAAGTACCCAAATGGTCATATCACTTTCGTCGATGTCAGGATCACCAAGATCGAAGGTGAGAATCATACCCTCATGAAAATCATACGCCTTGCAAAGGGCTTCCCAATTCAGGCAACCAAAATTGGATGAGTTCACAGAATTATATAGATTTACAGCAAAATCATAACCATGATGGGTCCTTAGTTGAATTATCTTTGTCTCCATTCTTTCATGATCTTCAAAACCCATCTTCTCCAAGACATAGCGTCTTGCATGGCATGGGATAAGCTAGTCGAATTGTAAAAGACGGAAATTACACGTTGAAGAAGCAGAAAAGTCATGCAAAAAATAACAAAAAACACTTGTCGTCGTTGCGTACCATTTCAACATCGAAGATCTCTTGGAGCTTGATGCTGAAACGCCGACCTTCTACCAGGTGAGGCCTGTCGAAAAGAACGCGCTCATCTTCGCAGTACTTGCACATAGCGAATTCCCTTTCGTCGTCAGACATTTCCTAATAGGTAATTAATAATCCATCATCGAATACATATATAGTAGTTTGTAGCAAAGATCATCATATAACAACTAAAACACCTAAAATTTGTAGTTTGTAGTAGTTTGTAGCAAAGATCATCATATAATCCATCATGAATACATATATAGTAGTTTGTAGCACAAACCGCGCTCATCTTTTGCATTCAATAAGAAAATAACTAATAGGTAATTAATAATCCATCATCGAATACATATATAGTAGTTTGTAGCAAAGATCATCATATAATATCACTAATACATCTCGAATAATAGCTCCTCTAGGTTCAGTGGGCCGTGGTGGACACCCAAAGAGAAAGAACCATCACCAGATCATAGCTCTGGTGAGATCACCAAAGAATCTGCCAGGTATTGGAGAACCAGTCGTTCGCCAACGCAACCAAGTAGCGCTGGACGTGCGCGTTCTCCTCCGTGACACGGTGCTGTACCACCTGCGCGGGGGACTCAAGCCTCTCCACCGATGCAGGCCCACGTGACCGCCACCAAAGAAGCTCCGAGTCGACGACGGGCTGGCTCCTCACTAAGCTGCGCTCACCAGAAGGTAGCACAACCCAGTACCTGTTGGGAAACGTAGTAATTTCAAAAAAATTCCTATGCACACACAAGATCATGGTGATGCATATCAACGAGAGGGGAGAGTGTTGTCCACGTACCCTCGTAGACCGAAAGCGGAAGCGTTAGCACAACGCTGTTGATGTAGTCGTACGTCTTCACAATCCGACCGATCAAGTACCGAACGTACGACACCTCCGAGTTCAGCACACGTTCAGCCCGATGACGTCCCTTGAACTCCGATCCAGCCGAGTGTTGAGGGAGAGTTTCGTCAGCACGACGGCGTGGTGACGATGTTGATGTTCTACCGACGCAGGGCTTCGCCTAAGCACCGCTACAGTATTATCGAGGTGGACTATGGTGGAGGGGGGCACCGCACACAGCTAAAAGATCGAACAGATCAATTGTTGTATATTTGGGGTGCCCCCCTGCCCCCGTATATAAAGGAGCAAGGGGGTGCGGCCGGCCAAGGGGAGAGGCACGCCGGAGGAGTCCTACTCCTACCGGGAGTAGGACTCCCCCCTTTTCCATGTTGGACTAGGAGAGAGAGGGGGAAGAGGTGGAGGGGAGAAAGGAAAGGGGGGCGCCACCCCCCTCTCCTTGTCCTATTCGGACTACGGGGGGAGGGGCGCGCGGCCCTGTCCTAGCCTCCTCTCCTCTCTTCCACCAAGGCCCACTAAGGCCCATTAAGTTGCCGGGGGGTTCCGGTAACCTCCCGGTACTCCAGAAAAATCCCGATTTCACCCGGAACACTTCCGATGTCCAAACATAGGCTTCCAATATATCAATCTTCATGTCTCGACCATTTTGAGACTCCTCGCCATGTCCGTGATCATATCTGGGACTCCGAACAACCTTCGGTACATCAAAACACATAAACTCATAATAAAACTGTCATCGTAACGTTAAGCGTGCGGACCCTACGGGTTCGAGAACTATGTAGACATGACCGAGACACGTCTCCGGTAAATAACCAATAGCGGAACCTGGATGCTCATATTGGCTCCCACATATTCTTCGAAGATCTTTATCGGTCAGACCGCATAACAATATACGTTGTTCCCTTTGTCATCGGTATGTTACTTGCCCGAGATTCGATCGTCGGTGTCTCAATACCTAGTCCAATATCGTTACCGGCAAGTCTCTTTACTCGTTTCGTAATACATCATCCCGCAACTAACTCATTAGTTGCAATGCTTGCAAGGCTTAAGTGATGTGCATTACCGAGAGGGCCCAGAGATACCTCTTCGACAATCGGAGTGACAAATCCTAATCTAGAAATACGCCAACCCAACATGTACCTTCAGAGACACCTATAGAGCACCTTTATAATCACCCAGTTACGTTATGACGTTTGATAGCACACAAAGTGTTCCTCCAGTAAACGGGAGTTGCATAATCTCATAGTCATAGGAACATGTATAAGTCATGAAGAAAGCAATAGCAGCATACTAAACAATCGGGTGCTAAGCTAACGGAATGGGTCATGTCAATCACATCATTCTCCTAATGATGTGATCCCATTAATCAAATGACAACCCATGTCTATGGTTAGGAAATATAACCATCTTTGATTAACGAGCTAGTCAAGTAGAGGCATACTAGTGACACTCTGTTTGTCTATGTATTCACACATGTATTATGTTTCCGGTTAATACAATTCTAGCATGAATAATAAACATTTATCATGATATAAGGAAATAAATAATAACTTTATTATTGCCTCTAGGGCATATTTCCTTCAGTCTCCCACTTGCACTAGAGTCAATAATCTAGATTACACAGTAATGATTCTAACACCCATGGAGCCTTGGTGCTGATCATGTTTTGCTCGTGGAAGAGGCTTAGTTAACGGGTCTGCAACATTCAGATCTGTATGTATCTTGCAAATTTCTATGTCTCCCACCTGGACTAGATCCCGGATGGAATTGAAGCGTCTCTTGATGTGCTTGGTTCTCTTGTGAAATCTGGATTCCTTCGCCAAGGCAATTGCACCAGTATTGTCACAAAAGATTTTCATTGGACCCGATGCACTAGGTATGACACCTAGATCGGATATGAACTCCTTCATCCAGACTCCTTCATTTGCTGCTTCTGAAGCAGCTATGTACTCCGCTTCACACGTAGATCCCGAAACGACGCTTTGTTTAGAACTGCACCAACCGACAGCTCCACCGCTCAATGTAAACACGTATCCGCTTTGCGATTTAGAATCGTCCGGATCGTTGTCAAAGCTTGCATCAACGTAACCATTTACGATGAGCTCTTTGTCACCTCCATAAAGGAGAAACATATCCTTAGTCTTTTTCGGTATTTCAGGATGTTCTTGACCGCTGTCCAAATGATCCACTCTGGATTACTTTGGTACCTCCTGCCGGACTTATAGCAAGGCACACATCAAGTCTCTGGTACACAGCATTGCATACATGATAGAGCCTATGGCTGAAGCATAGGAACATCTTTCATTTTCTCTATCTTCTGAGTGGTCGGTATTGAGTCTTACTCAATTTCACACCTTGTAACAGTGCAAGAACCCTTTCTTTGCTCGATCCATTTTGAACTTCTTCAAAACTTTGTCAAGGTATGTGCTTTGTGAAAGTCCAATTAAGCGTCTTGATCTATCTCTATAGATCTTAATGCCCAATATGTAAGCAGCTTCACCGAGGTCTTTCATCGAAAAACTCTTATTCAAATATCCCTTTATGCTATCCAGAAATTCTATATCATTTCGAATCAGTAATATGTCATCCACATATAATATCAGAAATTCTACAGAGCTCCCACTCACTTTCTTGTAAATACAGGCTTCTCCAAAAGTCTTTACAAAACCAAATGCTTTGATCACACTATCAAAGCGTTTATTCCAACTCCGAGAGGCTTGCACTAGTCCATAAATGGATCGCTGGAGCTTGCACACTTTGTTAGCTCCCTTTGGATCGACAAAACCTTCCGGTTGCATCATATACAACTCTTCTTCCAGAAATCCATTCGGGAATGCAGTTTTTACATCCATCTGCCAAATTTCATAATCATAAAATGCGGCAATCACTAACATGATTCGGACAGACTTAAGCATCACTACGGGTGAGAAAGTCTCATCGTAGTCAACCCCTTGAACTTATCGAAAACCTTTCGCAACAAGTCGAGCTTTGTAGATAGTAATATTACCGTCAGCGTCGGTCTTATTCTTGAAGATCCATTTATTCTCAATTGCTTGCCGATCATCGGGCAAGTCAACCAAAGTCCATACTTTGTTCTCATACATGGATCCCATCTCAGATTTCATGGCTTCAAGCCATTTTGTGGAATCTGGGCTCACCATCGCTTCTTCATAGTTCGTAGGTTCATCATGATCTAGTAGCATGACTTCCAGAACAGGATTACCGTACCACTCTGGTGTGGATCTTACTCTAGTTGATCTACGAGGTTCAGTAACAACTTGATCTGAAATTTCATGATCATCATCATTAACTTCCTCACTAATTGGCGTAGGTGTCACAGAAAACGGTTTCTGTGATGAACTACTTTCCAATAAGGGAGTAGGTACAGTTACCTCATCAAGTTCTACTTTCCTCCCACTCACTTCTTTCGAGAGAAACTCCTTCTCTAGAAAGGATACATTTTTAGCAACAAATGTCTTGCCTTCGGATCTGTGATAGAAGGTGTACCCAACAGTCTCCTTTGGGTATCCTATGAAGACACATTTCTCCGATTTGGGTTCGAGCTTATAAGGTTGAAGCTTTTTCACATAAGCATCGCAACCCCAAACTTTAAGAAACGACAACTTTGGTTTCTTGCCAAACCACGGTTCATAAGGCGTCGTCTCAATGGATTTCGATGGTGCCCTATTTAATGTGAATGCGGCCGTCTCTAAAGCATAACCCCAAAATGATAGCGGTAAATCAGTAAGAGACATCATAGATCGCACCATATCCAGTAAAGTACGATTACGACGTTCAGACACACCATTACGCTGTGGTGTTCCGGGTGGCGTGAGTTGTGAAACTATTCCGCATTGTTTCAAATGTAGACCAAACTCGTAACTCAAATATTCTCCTCCACGATCCGATCGTAGAAACTTTATTTTCTTGTTACGATGATTTTCAACTTCATTCTGAAATTCTTTGAACTTTTCAAATGTTTCATACTTATGCTTCAATAAGTATATATATCCATATATGCTTAAATCATCTGTGAAGGTGAGAAAATAACGACATCCGCCACGAGCCTCAACATTCATCGGACCACATACGTCTGTATGTATGATTTCCAACAAATCTGTTGCTCTCTCCATAGTACCGGAGAACGGCGTTTTAGTCATCTTGCCCATGAGGCACGGTTCGCAAGTACCAAGTGATTCATAATCAAGTGGTTCCAAAAGTCCATCAGTATGGAGTTTATTCATGCGCTTTACACCGATATGACCTAAACGGCAAGCCACAAATAAGTTGCACTATCATTATCAACTCTGCATCTTTTGGCTTCAACATTATGAATATGTGTATCACTACTATCGAGATTCATCAAAATAGACCACTCTTCAAGGGTGCATGACCATAAAATATATTACTCATATAAATAGAACAATCATTATTCTCGATTTAAATGAATAACCGCCTCGCATCAAACAAGATCCAGATATAATGTTCATGCTCAACGCTGGCACCAAATAACAATTATTTAGGTCTAAAACTAATCCCGAAGGTAGATGTAGAGGTAGCGTGCCGACCGCGATCACATCGACTTTGGAACCATTTCCCACGCGATCGTCACCTCGCCCTGGCGGTGTTCGCTTAATCCGCAGTCCCTGCTTCGATTTGCAAATATTAGCAATGTAACCGTATCAAATACCAGTGCTACTACAAGCTCTAGTAAGGTACACATCAATAACATGTATATCACATATACCTTTGTTCACCTTGCCATCCTTCTTATCCGCCAAATACTTGGGGCAGTTCCGCTTCAAAGGACCATGTCGCTGCGCAGAGAAGTACTCGATTTCAGGCTTAGGTCTAGACTTGGGTTTCTTCTCCGAGCAGAACTTGCTTGCTGTTCTTCTTGAAGTTCCCTTCTTCTTCCTTTGCCCTTTTCTTGAAACTAGTGGTCTTGTTGACCATCAACACTTGATGCTCCTTCATGATTTCTACCTCCGCAGCCTTTAGCATTGCGAAGAGCTTGGGAATCGTCTTATCCAACCCTTGCATGTTATAGTTCATCACGAAGTCTTGTAGCTTGGTGGTAGTGATTGGAGAATTCTGTCAATGACGCTATCATCTGGAAGATTAACTCCCAGTTAAATCAAGTGATTATTATACCCAGACATCTTGAGTATATGCTCACTGACAGGACTATTCTCCTCCATCTTGCAGCTATAGAACTTATTGGAGACTTCATATCTCTCTATCCGGGCATTTGCTTGAAATATTAACTTCAACTCCAGGAACATCTCATATGCTCCATGACGTTCAAAACATTGTTGGAGTCCCGGTTCTAAGCGGTAAAGCATGGCACAATCGAACTATTGAGTAGTCATCGCTTTGCTCGCCAGACGCTCATAACATCTGGTGTTGCTCTGCGGCAGTTCGACACGCAGCGGTGCTTCCAGATTTAATTCTTCCGTGCAACAATGAGGATAATCCTCAAGTTACGGGCCCAGTCCGTGTAATTGCTACCATCATCTTTCAACTTTGCTTTCTCAAGGAACGCATTAAAATTCAACGGAACAACAGCACGGGCCATCTATCTACAATCAAACATAGACAAGCAAGATACTATCAGGTACTAAGTTCATGATAAATTTAGGTTCAATTTGTTGGGGAACGTTGCATAAAATAAAAAAATTCCTACGTTCACCAAGATCAATCTATGAGTTCATCTAGCAACGAGAGAGAAGAGTGCATCTACATACCCTTGTAGATCGCGCGCGGAAGCGTTCAAGAGAACGGGGTTGAGGGAGTCATACTCGTCGTGATCCAAATCACCGGAGATCCTAGCGCCTAACGGACGGCACCTCCGTGTTCAACACACGTATGGTCAGCGTGACGTCTCCTCCTTCTTGATCCAGCAAGGTGGAAGGAGAGGTTGATGAAGATCCAGCAACACGACGGTGTGGTGGTGGATGCAGCAGGGATCCGGCAGGGCTTCGCCAAGCGACTACGGGAGGGAGAGGTGTAGCAAGGGGGGAAGGGAGGCGCCAGGTGTCAGGGTGCGGCTGCCCTCCCACCCCCCCCTCTTTATATAGGGACCCCAGTGGGGGGGGGCGCCGGCCCTAGGAGATGGGATCTCCGAGGGGGGGCGGCGGCCAAGGGGGGAAACTTGCCCCCCAAGGCAAGTGGAGGCGCCCCCTAGGGTTCCCAACCCTAGGCGCAGAGGGGGCCTAGGGGGTGCACCAGCCCACCAGGTTGGTTCCCTCCCACTTCAGCCCATGGGGCCCTCCGGGATAGGTGGCCCCACCCATGGACCTGAGACCCTTCCGGTGGTCCCAGACAATACCAGTAACCCCAAACTTTCCGGTGGTCAAACTCGACTTCCCATATATAATTCTTTACCTCCGGACCATTTCGGAACTCCTCGTGACGTCCGGGATCTCATCCGGGACTTCGAATAACTTTCGGTTTGCTGCATACTCATATCTCTACAACCCTAGCGTCACCGAACCTTAAGTGTGTAGACCCTACGGGTTCGGGAGACACGTAGACATGACCGAGACGGCTCTCCGGTCAATAACCAACAGCGGGATCTGGATACCCATGTTGGCTCCCACATGCTCCTCGATGATCTCATCGGATGAACCACGATGTCGAGGATTCAAGCAACCCCGTATACAATTCCCTTTGTCAATCGGTATGTTACTTGCCCAAGATTCGATCGTCGGTATCCCAATACCTCGCTCAATCTCGCTACCGCAAGTCACTTTACTCGCACCATAATGCATGATACCGTGACTGACACTTGGTCACTTTGAGCTCATTATGATGATGCATTACCGAGTGGGCCCAGTGATACCTCTCCGTCATACGGAGTGACAAATCCCAATCTCGATCCGTGTCAACCCAATGACACTTTCGGAGATACCCGTAGTATACCTTTATAGTCACCCCGACGCTTGGTACACCCAAAGCACTCCTACGGTATCCGGAGTTACACGATCTCATGGTCTAAGGAAAAGATACTTGACATTGGAAAAGCTCTAGCAAAACGAACTACACGATCTTGTGCTATGCTTAGGATTAGGTCTTGTCCATCACATCATTCTCCTAATGATGTGATCCGTTATCAATGACATCCAAAGGTCCATAGTCAGAAACCATGACTATCTGTTGATCAACGAGCTAGTCAACTAGAGGCTCACTAGGGACATGTTGTGGTCTATGTATTCACACGTGTATTACGATTTCTGGATAATACAATTATAGCATGAATAAAAGACAATTATCATGAACAAAGAAATATAATAATAATCCTTTTATTATTGCCTCTAGGGCATATTTCCAACACAATTAATCATATTAGTTAAGAACTCCCACTTAGAAAGACATCCCTATAATCCTCTAAGTGATCACGTGATCCAAATCAACTAAACCATAACCGATCATCACGTGAAATGGAGTAGCCTTCAATGGTGAACATCACTATGTTGATCATATCTACTATATGATTCACGCTCGACCTTTCGGTCTCAGTGTTCCGAGGCCATATCTGCATATGCTAGGCTCGTCAAGTTTAACCTGAGTATTCTGCGTGTGCAAAACTGACTTGCACCCGTTGTAGATGGACGTAGAGCTTATCACACCCGATCATCACGTGGTGTCTAAGCACGACAAACTTTGGCAACGGTGCATACTCAGGGAGAACACTTTTTATCTTGAAATTTAGTGAGAGATCATCTTATAATGCTATGTCAATCAAAGCAAGATAAGATGCATAAAAGATAAACATCACATGCAATCAATATAAGTGATATGATATGGCCATCATCATCTTGTGCTTGTGATCTCCATCTCCGAAGCACCTCCATGATCACCATCGTCACCGGCGCGACACCTTGATCTCCATCGAGCATCGTTGTCGCCTCACCAATCTTATGCTTCTCGACTATCGCTACCGCTTAGTGATAAAGTAAAGCAATACAGGCCGATTGCATTGCATACAATAAAGCGACAACCATATGGCTGCTGCCAGTTGCCGATAACTCGGTTACAAAACATGATCATTTCATACAATAAAATATAGCATCACGTCTTGACCATATCACATCACAACATGCCCTGCAAAGACAAGTTAGACGTCATCTACTTTGTTGTTGCAAGTTTTACGTGGCTGCTACGGGCTTAGCAAGAACCGTTCTTACCTACGCATCAAAAACCACAACGGTAGTTTGTCAAGTTGGTGTTGTTTTAACCTTCGCAAGGACCGGGCGTAGCCACACTCGGTTCAACTAAAGTTGGAGAAACTAACACCCGCTAGCCACCTTTGTGCAAAGCACGTCGGGAGAACCAGTCTCGCGTAAGCGTACGCGTAATGTCGGTCTGGGCCGCTTCGTCCAACAATACCGCCGAACCAAAGTATGACATGCTGGTAAGCAGTATGGCTTATATTGCCCACAACTCACTTGTGTTCTACTCGTGCATATGACATCTACGCATAAAACCTGGCTCGGATGCCACTGTTGGGAAACGTAGTAATTCCAAAAAATTCCTACGCACACGCAAGATCATGGTGATGCATAGCAACAAGAGGGGAGAGTGTTGTCCACGTACCCTCGTAGACCGAAAGCGGAAGCGTTAGCACAACACGGTTGTTGTAGTCGTACGTATTCATGATCCGACCGATCAAGTACCGAACGTACGACACCTCCGAGTTCAGCACACGTTCAGCCCGATGACGTCCCTCGAACTCCGATCCAGCCGAGTGTTGAGGGAGAGTTTCATCAGCACGACGGCGTGGTGACGATGTTGATGTTCTACCGTCGCAGGCTTCGCCTAAGCACCGCTTCAAATGATATCGAGGTGGACTATGGTGGAAGGGGCACCGACACGGCTAAAAGATCAAACAGATCAATTGTTGTATATTTGGGGTGCCCCCCCCGTATATAAAGGAGCAAGGGTGCGGCCGCCAAGGGAGAGGCGCTACTGAGGAGTCCTACTCCTACTGGGAGTAGGACTCCCCTTTCCATGTTGGACTAGGAGAGATAGGGGAGAGGTGGAGGGAGAAAGGAAAGGGGGGCCGCCTCTCTCCTTGTCCTATTCGACTAGGGGAGGCGCACGCCCTTGCCCCGGCCTCCTCTCCTCTCTTCCACCAAGGCCCACTAAGGCCCATTAAGTTGCCGGGGTTCCAGTAACCTCCTGCACTCTAAAAATCCCGATATTACCCTAACACTTTCGATGTCCAAACATAGGCTTCCAATATATCAATCTTCATGTCTCGACCATTTCGAGACTCCTCGTCATGTCCGTGATCATATCCGGACTCCGAACAACCTTCGGTACATCAAAACACATAAACTCATAATAAAACTGTCATCGTAACGTTCAGCGTGCGGACCCTACGGGTTCGAGAACTATGTAGACATGACCGAGACACGCCTCCGGTCAATAACCAATAGCGGAACTGGATGCTCATATTGGCTCCTACATATTCTTCAAGAACTTTATCGGTCGCACCGCATAACAACATACATTGTTCCCTTTGTCATCGGTATGTTACTTGCCCGAGATTCGATCTTAGGTATCTCAATACCTAGTTCAATCTCGCTATCGCAAGTCTCTTTACTCGTTCCGTAATACATCATCCCGCAACTAACTCATTAGTTGCAATGCTTGCAAGGCTTAAGTGATGTGCATTACCGAGAGGGCCCAGAGATACCTCTCTAACAATCGGAGTGATAAATCCTAATCTCGAAATACGCCAACCCAACATGTATCTTCGGAGACACCAGAGAGCACCTTTATAATCACCCGATTCGCTTGTGACGCTTTGGTAGCACACAAAGTGTTCCTCCGGTAAACTGGAGTTGCATAATCTCATAGTCATAGGAACATGTATAAGTCATGAAGAAAGCAACAACAGCATATTAAACGATCGGGTGCTAAGCTAACGGAATGGGTCATGTCAATCACATCATTCTCCTAATGATGTGATCCCGTTAATCAAATGACAACCCATGTCTATGGTTAGGAAACATAACCATCTTTGATTAACGAGCTAGTCAAGTAGAGGCATACTAGTGACACTCTGTTTGTCTATGTATTCACACATGTATTATATTTCCGGTTAATACAATTCTAGCATGAATAATGATATAAGGAAATAAATAATAACTTTATTATTGCCTCTAGGGCATATTTCCTTCACCGAGTCGACGACGAGGATGCGGGATAGGCATCGTCGACGTCGAGAACAAAATGCTTAATTATGAAAACAAAATTAATAAACACTTAGCAAAATTTGGCATGACCTTTGCTAAAAACAGGACGTATCGAGCGCCTGCCAGAACGTAAATGAATTGACATTTCTGGCAAAACATAGGCCACTCGGAAAAATATGACATGTCCAAAATGTGACATGTTCAAAATATGACATGTCCACTGCAAATTTGCATATAACAGGAAAAATTACTTTAACTAAAAAAAATAACAATAATTGCTTTAACTAAAAAAATACCTAGAATTCTGTTAACTACACCTAAAACAACTTAAACACCTAAATTTTGTTAACTACACCTAAAACAACTAAAACACCTAAAACTCTTTTAAATACACTTAAAACAAATTCAACATTATTCTAAGAACACCTACATTATTCTAAAAACCTACATTTTAACTAAAACACCTACAAATTCAACTAAAACACCTACATTATTCTAAGAACTTACATTTTTCAACTAGGATTCAAAATAATTAACTACTCTCTAATAACTATAACTAGGAGGGAGGAGGAGGAGGAAGGAGGAGGAGTACCTCTTGGTGGAGGAGGGCCGGGAGGAGTACCTCTTGGGGGGCGGCCGGCAGGGGAGGAGGGCCAGCGCGGGGAAGGGCGACCGACGGAGGAAGAGGGGCCCGCGCGGGGGAGGGCGGCCGGAGTAGGACGCGGGGGCGGCGGCCGGATCGGGGGACGATTGAGGGATTCGATATTGTGTGAGCGTGTGAGTGTGAGTGAGGGGAGAGGGGTGCGCGGGCCGGCGCGGGAGAGGAAGCAGAGGTGGGCTTAGCGGCAGCGCGGGAGAGGAGGCCCAGCGCTATAGCTAAAGCTGCAACAGGGGGCCGAGAGCGTGGCCCATTAGCAGTAGCGCTGTCCGTGATATACAGGGCTACTGCTAACGTGCGCTTGTAGCGCTGGTGCTGGCCGGTAGTGTGGGGTCTCTAACTAACGCTACTGCTAAATGTCTACCTATAAGCATTTTTCTAATAGTGTATTAAATCATTTATTTTGTAATTGGGTAGATGACCACCCTTCTTTGCTTACTGAATATCTCGTGAACGATGTAAGTGTGCTTATTTGATTAATGAAGTAAGCCATGCTGGCATTCCCTAAAAAATACAGTTGATCGCCGGTAACTCAACTATTTTGACATACAACTATGCCAAATCATTATGTCATCATGCATGCCCCACTAAATTAATTCTTACAACATGCAACTATGCCAACTACCATACCGTCATGCATGGAAAAGTCCCACCGTAGCTTGCACTAGGTATGTTACTTTTTATAAATAAAATAAAATATTTTACAATTATATGTATATTTTGTTTTAATTCTTATATTGCTAATCCAAATAATAAAGTTTCAAACAACCAAATCTCATAGAAATAATTACATCCAATTCCAGCTGCAACATGCGGAGTATCATCTCTAGTCTCTTGATCAGCGAGCAACTAGTCAAGGGGTACCTCTTGCGCAGCCCAGCAAGCGTCCTTTTTGTGGGCTCTCGCGCCAAGTGGTGCATCTAGCCGCCGCCATGTGTCACGTGATAGGCGTACCCTCAGGATTTTTTTTATTTTTTTGTACATATTTTTTGTTTTTAGATAGGGTTTTTCGGGGGTTTTGGTTTTTCCCTGGGGTTCCCTAGGTTTTGTAGAAAATAAAATTAGAAAAATAATATTTTATACTTCCACGAGAAACACAGTACGCATTTTTTTGTTTCCATGAGAAGCACATATTTACTTTTCATGGAGGCACAAATTTGCTTGCGACAACTAGTTGTGCTTCTCGAAAAGGAAAAATGTGATTTTTTTTTTTGCTTCCACCAGAACCAGAAATTTGCTTCTCGTGGAGGCACATATTTACTTTCACGAATAATGCTTCTCGGAAAGAAGAAAAAAAAGCAAAAAAAAATTATTCCATGAGAAGTACAGAGGCACATATTTGCTTTCGCAAAAAGCACATCTGCTTCTCGAACAGGGAAAAAGGTGAAAGAAAAAACTTGTTTTTGGCTCCGGTTCTTATTCTTTCGGTTTTTCCAAAAACAAATTAAAAAAAGTTCATCAAAACCTATGGCATGGCATCAAGTTTGGAAGATCTAGACGCGAGAAATCCAACTAAAAACGATTCGAGATTTGGATGCATAGTTTAAAATATAAAACATTTTGAAGAAATGAATCTATCAAAAAAAACTTCCAAGTTGTGACAAGTGGCACGGTGTGCAATTATTAGTGTCTGAGAAGGTAAGAATAACCTTTGCAAGGGGTACAACTTAAATAGTGATTTCGAATTAATCAGCCATCTGGAGAGGATGCGCCTATGTGCCACCCGCTGCGGGTCCTACCATTTTTTTAGGTACATGCTGCGACTCCTACCAAGGCTCACCTGCACTGAGCACTTATTGGGCTGGCCCAGTACCCGTGCGCCATCTAATGTCACGTTCTTTTTTGTTTTCTATTTTATTTTTTGTTCACATTTTTAATTTTTAATTTTATTTTTTTTATTTTCTATATTTTTTTGAAAAAATATGAAATTGATAAATGTTAAGATGTGTATAGAAAAATGTTAATCATTTATACGAAAAATGTTTGTGACATTTAGCAAAAATCAAGTGTTTAAAAAATGTAGATGACATATAAAAAATACTTATAAAATGTAAATAAAATTGATAACATAAGTAAAAAAATGTACCTATATTTCATAAAATGTTCACAAGTTTCAAAAATGTGTTTGTGTCATTTTTAGAAAATGGTGTATACAATGCAAAAAAAATATTTTTGTAATGTTAAAAATTATTTCGTACCATTAAAATTTTCATGAAATTTTAAATAAAATTTGAGTGATGCAAAAAATGTTCGTGATGTTTTACAATATGTTTATATAATGTAAAAGAAGTTCTCATAGGTTAAAAAATGTTATCCCCAGCCAACTAGGGTTCCATGTAAAAAAAGTTTCTGTAACTTCAATGTGAACCAAGTTGTGGTTGAAGGGTTGGAGGACAGTGGTATCCCCTTCTGGCGATGTGCGTTCAGTTGGAGGAGACGTTCCCGTCGACCACAAAGGCGTCTAGAGACTTCGTCAATCTCAAGATGATACGCTGGCTCGGTCTCTCTGAGGTGCTCATAGGGGTAGGGTGTGCGTGCGTGCGTTCATAGGAGTGAGTGTCTGAGCGTCTACATCTGTACTATGTTAAAAAATAGTTTAAAAAAATGTTTCTTTTCATTAAAAAATGTAGGTGGCATTATAAAGAAATATTCATGTGTTTACAAAAAATGTCCATGGAAACTTAAGAACTATTTATACAATATAAAAAATAGTTGTGTAGTTTTATAAAAATGTTTACTGCTATTAAAAAATATGCAACATGTATTTAGAAAATGTTACCATGTATTCGAAAAAGTGTTCAAAACTTGTATACCATAAAAAAAATGTTCAAAGTGTATTCCAAAAATGTTTCACTTGTGCGCTGAAAATGTACATTCTTCGCTACCTATTTTGCTACTTTTTGTTGGAAAAAACTATCAGCAGTACATTCTTCAATAGTAGCCACAGTTTTTCTCTCTCTTTATTTCTGATTTTTATTTCACCTTTTTAAAATTCCTTACTTTTTTTTCCTTTTCCCCTCATTTTCGCTACATGGTGGGCCTGCTTGACAAGCAAGAGGCAATACATGTGTGCCCACTCCACACAAAAGCCAAGTTTTTTGGAGAGCAGCATTGCAAAGACCAAGCTTCATGGAGCTCGTTTAAAAAAAATCTAAATGTATTTAAAATTTTCGTAAATGTGTTTTTTTTTCTACAAATACATATGCATATTCTTCAAGTATGTATAAAATTTCATCAACTAATTTGCTTACAACAAAGAAAAGGCCCATTTTAATGTGTATTTGTCTATTTTGTGTACATCACATATGAATATATATGTTCATGAAATTATATACATGTATACTACAATGTAACAACGATATGTCTACATGTATATTTTTCAGATTTTTTTGAGGTGTGAAAAAAGTATTTTATCTAAAAACTAATAAAGAGCGAGCTCGGCCTCTGCTTGCACTTTTCGTGATTTTTGCTTCTATCTATTTTTCTTGCGTTTCTTTGTGTCTGCCCAGCCCAAATTGCCAAGGACAAACAACAAACAATAGTACAAGCAAAGACAAAAAAAACATAGCACAATTGGAACACCCAACATATCGACAGAAGCAGAAAAAGCAGACACAAAACAAAGGACAGGGGGAGGGGGAACATGACAAACCATGAATGATGTCATTTTAGATGAATACTAAGTGCTCATCTAGATGAGCCCTAGAGGGACCCATAGATTAATAACATTTAAGAGTTAAAAAGGTAGATTAACAACATTTACTAGTCCAGGTGGTACTAAAGATTAGCAATACACTGCATGAAACGGACATGTTCAATCTATATGCTGGCCACACGCTTACACCACAATTTTCAGTATAGCGCCACTCGGGAAGTCAGAAGAAACCTGCAAGCGGTAGGATATTCAGAATTCACATGGCTAAAAAAAGATCTTTCATCTCGCATGCTATCAGAATTCAACATATTCCAGCCTATTTTGTAAATAAACATCACCAGACAGCAGTCCTTTTGTTTGCGGTGAAGAATGTTAACAATTGAGATGATTGTCACTAACCCGAAAAGAAAGGAGCATTCCGGCATGGCTGGTGTTGTTGGGCTTCTGCCTCGACGTCCATCGGTGTCGCTGCAGCAGTGTCCTGTTCTTCACTGTTCTTGAGTGGTGGCTCTGAAGATTTGCCCCCAGATACAATGTTCACCTTGTCATGGACAATGATTGGTGCATTAGCAGTATGAGTTAAAGCACGTGCCGGTGGTTCGTAATCTTCCATCATGTCGAGAATCATGCCATCCTAATACATTGAGTTGAGTTAATGCAAGCTTATCACATGAAGTGGACCGAGTTAACACAATAAGCTTATGTATCATGAAATGAATCGAGTTAATCTTGGTATGTTTGCCATGTGGATCGCCGGATGCTTTCACTGTGATCCTGTGGATGACTTAATCAACCATTGGGTGTACTGATCCAATGAGGCCGAGAAGTTCTTAGGATCATCATCTTAGATCTGATATGGTACTACCACCGCTAATTACCTGCTAACTATCCAGGTCAATTACTGCCAGTTCCTAACTTGGCATAATAAACGAACTATGTTTCTTTACTACTCCCTCAGTAAAGAATTAGTGATCTAAACGCTCTTATATTCCTTTACAGAGGGAGTACCAATCTAGCTAGAACTCATGAAACAAAATTGTATGCTATGCGGAGGATACTACTTACCATACCATATGGAGGGAGCAGCTCTAGTTTGATCCTCTTAGGATCAAGGAAGATGGAGAATCCATGGTTGGCCACCACCTCAACATCCTTCCTCTTCATATTCATCGGCGCCGCAAGGTCAGTCATCTTCCCCAGGACAAACTCAAGACACTAGTAGTACTTGGGGTACTTATAGCCTAATTAATTGTCCTGATTCACAGGATTTTACCTTGTAATGGCGTCCGGGAATGAAGAAGAGTTGACCCGCGAACCACGGTGACCTGGATCCTGATGTCGCCTCACAAATCCAGAAATAATTTAAACCATGTGGTGTGCAATCGTCTATCGACTAATCCTAGCTAACGTTTTGCGTGTTGGCGATTAAGTTCCGTGATCTTGTCGCGATAAAATAAAGACCTCTCTGACTAATAATCGGTGCAAGTCTTGTGTGTACTTTGTAGGCACCTCACCCTCTTGACTTTCAAAGCGAATATGGGGTCTTGGCCTCATGGCCAGAGGTTTTTCTTTTCTTTTCTTGATGCACCGATAGTACCAATACAAGTCTGTCAAATTACATTAATATTTTGTATGTTAATATTTTGTTGTTGGCTAGATTATTTATAAGTTTATTTGCAGTGGACTTGTATTCATGCCATGAATCCATCATGAGTTTACATAACATCCCCCATTGAGATGATGGGACAAATTTGGCCAAATGCTTCCATTAACAGGTTGGCACTAATACAATTCATACTTCTTTCCAGCTCACAAAAATGGACAGCAGAAAACTGCACTAGTAACCCTGAAAAAAACTGCACTAGTTACAACTTACAGATGCATAAACGCAGTCAATACGATACAAACTAGGACCGACTTATACAGTCACTGACAATACAAGCTACTAGGACTACAACAAGCTGCCTTGCTGCAAGCAGAGAAACAATCACCCGATTTTCTCAGAAAACAGAGAAATGGTACACCCACAACTCAACCTAAAAGCTATAATGAATACCAGTACACCCTAAGATGTGTATCGACAACTACAAACTGCACACTGATATGATACAAATGAAGGCTAAGAAATCACCCTGGTCACACTAGCAATCGAATAATGCTGTCTACTACTTTGACTGCAACTATATCTATCAGTTAACATCTTCGTTTTCCTCCTCTAAGTCACTGCAAAAACTTGCCCGAAGCTATTCTCAGGATCTGTCCAAGTCAAACGTGTATTCATGTGCTGTTAATGTTTTAACAAACTGCTGTATTGTTCGATACTTTCTCCATTCAACACCTTATGCGCTAGATTCAGAATCTCCGTTACCTGCAGGGATTGTGGAAAACGATTGTGAATTGTAGAACCATTTACCCCAAAAGCTATTTGAGAAGAAAAAAAAAACTACATGTCCATATTATAAACAAAAAGTGCAGGACTAGTTCCATGGATATTTATGCAGTAATGCTCTTACCCCAGGGTAGTGCTTCAGGACAGGAGAGTAATGGTCAAGTGCTGTATAGATTTTACCAAGAACACGTAAGAGGGTCTCGACCTCGTCGCCAAGTACATCAACCTGAATCACATTAGAAAAAGAATTATGAATCATAGCACTAGATACAGAAAATGGATAGTTAACAAATGCAGGAGTCCCATTTAGATTTAAAAATTCACTCCAGCTTGTCTAGACTCCAGATTCCTTATTTTTATTTGGGTGCACTGCAAAACAAGTATCATGTGTTTCTCTAAGAGACATGTATATGTAACTAACCGTTAGGCATTCTTTCCTCTTTTTTACTTTAGAATCTTGAGATACCATTCTTCCTTTACGCAAGTCCCAATTTTGAAAATTACTTGGAATTTTGCTTAGCACGTCACCGTAGAACTCTAACCAATTCAAAAGCAAAATGAAGCGACGCAAAGAAGGCTAACCTCAGCTTCTGCTTTTTCGAGATTTGAGCATTTGATCTCAAGTATTTGTTTATACCAGAATTCCTTCTTCTTTAGTACAGCAACTTGCTGCACCAGTGGGTTAAAGCGACGAATTATTCTAGTCAACCTGCACCAAATTATAAAAAAATGGCCGGTGCATTAGGAAATATGAAATAGACAGAGTGTGACTAAGATGCTAGTCTTCAGTAACATGCATATGTTTTTTTTTTTGGAAAGGTAACATGCATATGTTTAGAATAGATCTGCATACTCTGCTGAAGTGAGCTTGCCGAGCAGGTGCGATTTTAATTAAATAAACAGCAACAGCAAAAAATTGGGGAATGTGTGTTAACAAATTTGCGCACCTTATATCATTTTGTTTCATACTTTGAGCTAATCTGCTTTCGAAATCACTGTATGCTTTAGACAATTTCTCCATACTAACAAGGGTAAATTGCTCTAGGGGCCCTGCATCATCTCCTATATGACCGTCGGTGCGTGGCGCTGCTGTTCTCTTCATTTCCCAGATAGTCGCGTCGAGCAAGGCATTTTGCTCTTTTGCTTCCTCCAAAGCAACAGACATGGAAGCTAAGCTTTCAGTCAGCCCAACTATCTCTTGCTTGCACACATGGATTTGCTGGATGGCCTCATCCAGACAGCTCTTCATCGAGCTCGCCTCGCCTTTGAACTCCAAGATCAGCAGCTCTTGCTCGCACACTTTCTCCCTGAACATCGTAAGCTCGTCGTTAACCAAGTCAAATTCCTCATGGTGCTGAACCAGTTTTGATCCTACAACAGATAGAAGCTGCTCATTTTCATACTTGAGCTTACGTTTATCCCCAGACATGGTAAGTAACCGTTCTTCTTTCTCCATAAGCAACTCTCTGAGGAAGCACTCCTCCTGGTTGTGATCATCAATCTGATTTTCATAACTGCCAAAAACTTCACTTAATATAGACAGTTCCAATAGCTCTTTCAAGTGGCTCTCAATCTTCAGATCTTGAAGCTCATCACTGAGTTTTAACTCGGACAGTGAGTGGCGTGCTACATCGGTCTGCGCATCGACTACTTGTGCAGAGAGCTGCTTAGCTTCCTTTCTTCTGTCAGACAGCAAACCTCGGAGATGCTCATTTTCGTCGAGCAGAGAACCAATCCTGTCCTTCAATCTGCATAGCTCATCATCCTCATTGTGATCAAAACCAGAGCCCACTTTCCTCGAGATAATTCCATCCATTTTGGAGATAGTCTGAAGCAGCTTTGATTTGATGAACTCAAGCTCTCTCTCTTTCCTAAAAGGCAACACGGCTCCATCCTTTGCAAAATGCCTTTTCAGCCTGAACAGCTCTTCAGTCGTCTGATGCAGTTCGTACTCGTGATCCCTTCGCAGCTTGAGCCATTCAGACTTCAAAAACGCCGTGATATCTTCGCCGCGCAGGTGCTTCAGGAGCGAAAAGTCCGGGATGTCATTGTCATCTTTCATCTTCAGAGAGTTCGTCTCCTCTGCTTTCTCGAGACTGCTGTGGGGAGGGAGCAGACTGGACTCTGTAGCTGCCACATCGGTCAGGATGCCGGTCAGCTCGTCTCGTAGCGCGGCGATCTCGGAAAGGTTTTCCTTGCAGCTCTTGCTCAGTGTGCTGATATGGTTCTGATTCTCACATAGCTTGGTCTCGAACTCGCGACGCAGACCGGTAATGTAGCCCTGGAGCATGATGTCGGAGAGCTCTTGTTGCAGCTCATACTCCAACTACAGAAAAAAAATGACAAAGTCAGGGAATTTGTCAGTAAAGATAATAATCAAAAATTAGTGTTTTTATTCGAATTAGTAATAAAGAAATCAAAGACACAGTGTTAGTGGGCCAGTCACCAGTGGCAACTGCCTGTTAAGCAAGGCAAATAAATCAAAACATAGTGGTAGTGGCAACTGCCTGACAAGCAAGGCAAATAAACCAAAAGATATAGTGTAGTGGCAACTGACTGCCAAGCAAAGCGAAATGCAGCCCATGAACCTTCCATAGTCGACAGAAAACCGGGCAGGCAGTTGAGAAGCAGAGGCGGCTGTGTTAGGATGACAGGTTTTGAAGTCAGACTGCTCATGGCTTGGTTTTCTGTACTTGGTTATTACAGTACTTATCTTGCATTTTTTTGTTGTTGTTTAAGCTACACGCTTCTAGTACAAGATTATCTGCGGAGCCTATCGAGCAGTTAATTTAAGCCCCGGACTATGTGCTCGTTAATTAATCAAGAAATCATCATGCAAGAAGCGAAGAAGTGGAGTAAACTGGAGCCGGTAGTTGACCGGCGAAGAATGGCGGTTGCTGCTGCTGTTTCTCGGAAGGGGCAGAAAAATTGAAGGGAATAAACAAAAGAGAAGGAAGGGGCGAAGAACTCACGTGTTGTTCAGCCGCCGCCGCCGCCGGCGCCATGTCCGCGGAGTCAGACGCAGCCGCCCGCCTCCGCGCCGCCGAGGACGAGAAGCGGTGCCGCCCCGCGCCTTGGCCCGCGTCTCAAATTTCGCCGGGGCTTCGGGGGCGGGAGACCGAAACGAAAAGAGAGCGGCGGAACCAGAGGAAGGCGCGGCGCACTTTTGCAGCAAAGGCGGTTGCTTTCGCTCTGGCTGTCCCGTCCCGCTCGGCGCTCGCTCGTTGGTGGGGGGAGGGGCGGTTGCTTGCCAGTTGGAAAGGAGGAAGGAGAGGAAGAAGAAAAAAAATCAGCGGGTGGAGCGTCCGGGACGGGGAGGGATGAAGGATGATGCGGCGGTGGTTGCTGGCTCCGCTGGTCGTGGTGGCCAGTGGCCACACGCGCGCCCAAGCCGGGTCAGCCGGTCAGGGGGAGCGGGGAAGGGGGCGAGCGGCGACGTTGACAGCGAGGGCGGGGGTTCCGTGACAGCGCGGGGTGGTTTGTCGGAGGGGGGATGCCTCACGACCAAAACGAGGAGGAGGGGGTCGTTGGCGCGGCGGTCGCCGTCTCTCACTCACGGGTCGCCCGCTCCGTTCGTTGCCTTGAGATTCGCGACACCTCACTTGCCCTTTGATGTAGACTAGTATTTTACACCGTGCTACTCCTACTACGCCAGTAGACTGGCAGCATCAGCACATGTTGGGGTTTTCTTTTCCCTTTGGGTTCCGGATGCACGTGTAAAGCCGGTAGAGACTAATATGCTAAATAAACAAGTACATGAAAAAATGTTACATGCATGAGTTGAGGATGCCTCCTAGTTTCAAGTGATTTGGTATTGTGAATGTGGCAAAACTTTTTCTATAAACAATGCCAAATTTTAGATTTTTTTACTAAGATAATGCTGGTATGCAAAATAAAAAGAAACGGAGAGAGTACCTCCTAATCCTACAAGACGTCGCAGAAAGTAACACAATTTTGCTAAAGCAAATCTAGATGTGCTCTAAATATTACACATGTAAGCCCTATGTCATTGATTAGAATTGAACATAGGGATTAAATGAATGGATCAACCTTCGATTATAGAGTTCCCCCACAAAAAGAACCTTTGATTATAGAGATTAAAAAGCTTCAAAAATTATAGAGATAAAAACGAAAGAAGCAACGGTCGATTGATGTGTATTCACTTAAAATTCGGGGAAAGAGGCATATGCCCTTTCATGCATTCAAAAGGATAAAACTCATGTAAAATTCTGACGTGCATGACATTGCAATTCCTGCACTTTTTTTCTACTCATCCTGCGTCCTTAAGGATTGATAAGTGGGGCCTTAGTTAGGATTGATAAGTGGGGCCGTAGTTAGAATGGTCTTATCTTTCCTACATGTATCCAAACTAAACCCTAGGGGCAAAGCGGTTGTCATCCCTATTTGTTGTAATTCAAAAGTTTCATAACAAGTACTATTTGCCTCTATTCCAAACAAAATACAGAACATGCACCTACCGTGAAATGTACGGACTTAGCAGCAAGAAACAATTCAAAACACTGGGCGCGAAGCTCTACTTCCGACTCTTTAACTTTATTTGTCGAGGTAGAGCTCAAGGTGCCATAGTAGCTTCGCCCTAATTTTGTCTGTTTGTTCAAGGTGAATATAGGTCTCGCACGCTTTCTATTGATTGATTGGTTGCTTTGTATTAGTAGTGGAGTCGGCTCAATCACTTCAGCACTTTGCCTTAGTTTTATGATCAAATCTTACTCAGCGACGATGTGGCGCAACAAAAAGTTTGACAAATGAACCATTTTGGCTCAACCTTTTTTTTTAGAAACTCATAGGATTTTTATCTTTTCATATAGACCAAAAATAGGTGCTATATATAGAGGAAGCAAGTTCTGAAAGGAACTTGCAAAAACCCTATAGAAACTAAAACTTGATCAATCTCTCCCTCACCTCCCCTCTCACAACCTCTTCTTTCTCCTTTATTCCATCGTCTGCCCTCTTCCTCACAGCTTCCACGCCATCCTTCCTCTCACGCCATGGCTCACCACCGCCACCACCTCCTCTTGCAGAATGGTGAGGGGGCAACATCATATGCAATGGGATGGCAGTGGCACGAAGGAAAGGAGTAGAGGTGCATGACAAACCTTGCTCGACAACGACGCGATGAGAGAAATCGGTGTGGCGCAACAACGAGCTTGGTAAGAACCCTCCTAGCGGCTGCAGAAGGAAGGCGGTCAGATGGATTTTGACATGATGGGCAATCTATTCCTAGGACGAGAGATGAACCTGAAGGAAATATGCCCTAGAGGCAATAATAAAGTTATTATTTATTTCCTTATATCATGATAAATGTTTATTATTCATGCTAGAATTGTATTAACCGGAAACATAATACATGTGTGAATACATAGACAAACAGATTGTCACTAGTATGCCTCTACTTGACTAGCTCGTTGATCAAAGATGGTTATGTTTCCTAGCCATAGACATGAGTTGTCATTTGATTAACGGGATCACATCATTAGGAGAATGATGTGATTGACATGACCCATTCCGTTAGCTTAGCACACGATCGCTTAGTATGTTGCTATTGCTTTCTTCATGACTTATACATGTTCCTATGACTATGAGATTATGCAACTCCGCCATCAAGGAACACTTTGTGTGCTACCAAACGTCACAAGGTAACTGGGTGATTATAAAGGAGCTCTACAGGTGTCTCTGAAGGTACTTGTTGCGTTGGCATATTTCGAGATTAGGATTTGTCACTCTGATTGTCGGAGAGGTATCTCTGGGCCCTCTCGGTAATGCACATCACTTAAACCTTGCAAGCATTGCAACTAATGAGTTGGTTGCGGGATGATGTATTACAAGATCGAGTAAAGAGACTTGCGGTAACGAGATTGAACTAGGTATTGAGATACCGACGATCGAATCTCGCAAGTAACATACCGATGACAAAGGGAACAACGATGTTGTTATGCGGTCCGACCGATAAAGATCTTCGTAGAATATGTGGGAGCCAATATGAACATCCAGTTCCGCTATTGGTTATTGATCAAGACGTGTCTCGGTCATGTCTACATAGTTCTCGAACCCGTAGGGTCCGCACGCTTAACGTTACGATGATGCTTATATTATGAGTTTATATGTTTTGATGTACCAAGGTTGTTCGAGTCTCTCGATGTGATCACGGACATGACGAGGAGTCTCTAAATGGTCGAGACATGAAGATTGATATATTGGAAGCCTATGTTTGATATCGAAGTGTTCCGGTGAAATCGATTTTACCGAGTACCGGAGGTTACCGGAACCCCGGGAGGTAAATGGGCCTTAGTGGGCCTTTACGGAGAAGAGGAGAGGCGGCTGGGCTGGGCCGCGCCCCTCCCCTAGTCCGAATAGGACAAGGAGAGGGCGGCGCCCCTTCCTTCTCTCCTCCTCTTTCCCTCCCAATCCTATTCCAACTAGGAAAGGGGGGTCCTACTCCGGTGGGAGTAGGACTCCTCTGGCGCGCCTCCCTGGTCGGCCGCACCCCCTTGCTCCTTTATATACGGGGCAGGGGCACCTCTAGACACACAAGTTGATCAGTTGATCTCCCCAACCGTGTGCGGTGCCCCTCCACCATAGTCCACCTCGATACATCAGAAGCGGTGCTTAGGCGAAGCCCTGCGTCGGTAGAACATCAACATCGTCACCACGCCGTCGTGCTGACGAAACTCTCTCTCAACATTCGGCTGGATCGGAGTTTGAGGGACGTCATCGGGCTGAACATGTGCTGAACTCGGAGGTGCCGTACGTTCGGTACTTGATCGGTCGGATCTTGAAGACGTACGACTACATCAACCGCGTTGTGCAAACGCTTCCGCTTTCGGTCTACGAGGGTACGTAGACAACACTCTCCCCTCTCGTTGCTATGCATCACCATGATCTTGCGTGTGCGTAGGAATTTTTTTGAAATTACTACGTTCCCCAACAGTGGCATCCGAGCCTGGTTTTATGCGAGATGTCATATGCACGAGTAGAACACAAGTGAGTTGTGGGCGATATAAGTCATACTGCTTACCAGCATGTCATACTTTGGTTCGGCGGTATTGTTGGACGAAGCGCCCCGGACCGACATTACGCGTACGCTTACGCGAGACCGGTTCTCCCGACGTGCTTTGCACAAAGGTGGCTAGCAGGTGTCAGTTTCTCCAACTTCAGTTGAACCGAGTGTGGCTACGTCCGGTCCTTGCGAAGGTTAAAACAGCACCAACTTGACAAACTATCGTTGTGGTTTTGATGCGTAGGTAAGAACGGTTCTTGCTAAGCCCATAGCAGCCACGTAAAACTTGCAACAACAAAATAGAGGACGTCTAACTTGTTTTTGCAGGGCATGTTGTGATGTGATATGGTCAAGACGTGATGCTATATTTTATTGTATGAGATGATCATGTTTTGTAACCGAGTTATCGGCAATTGGCAGGAGCCATATGGTTGTCGCTTTATTGTATGCAATGCAATCGCCCTGTAATGCTTTACTTTATCACTAAGCGGTAGCGATAGTCGTAGAAGCATAAGATTGGCGAGACGACAACGATGCTATGATGGAGATCAAGGTGTCGCGCCGGTGACAATGGTGATCATGACGGTGCTTCGGAGATGGAGATCACAAGCACAAGATGATGATGGCCATATCATATCACTTATATTGATTGCATGTGATGTTTATCTTTTATGCATCTTATCTTGCTTTGATTAACGGTAGCATTATAAGATGATTCCTCACTAAATTATCAAAGTATAAGTGTTCTCCCTGAGTATGCACCATTGCGAAAGTTCTTCATGCTGAGACACCACGTAATGATCGGGTGTGACAGGCTCTACGTTCAAATACAACGGGTGAAAAACAGTTGCACACGCAGAATACTCGGGTTAAACTTGACGAGCCTATCATATAACAGATATGGCCTGGAACACGGAGACCGAAAGGTCGAGCGTGAATCATATAGTAGATATGATCAACATAGTGATGTTCACCATTGAAACTACTCCATCTCACGTGATGATCGGACATGGTTTAGTTGATTTGGATCACGTGATCACTTAGAGGATTAGAGGGATGTCTATCTAAGTGGGAGTTCTCAAGTAATATGATTAATTGAACTTAAATTTATCATGAACTTAGTACCTGATAGTATCTTGCTTGTCTATGTTTGATTGTAGATAGATGGCCCGTGCCGTTGTTCCGTTGAATTTTAACGCGTTCCTTGAGAAAGAAAAGTTGAAAGATGATGTAGCAATTACACGGTCTGGGTCCGTAACTTGAGGATTATCCTCATTGCTGCACAGAAGAATTACATCCTGGAAGCACCGCTGGGTGCCAGGCCTGCTGCAGGAGCAACACCAGATGTTATAAACGTCTGGCAGAGCAAAGCTGATGACTACTCGATAGTTCAGTGTGCCATGCTTTACGGCTTAGAACCGGGACTTCAACGACGTTTTGAACGTCATGGAGCATATGAGATGTTCCAGGAGTTGAAGTTAATATTTCAAGCAAATGCCCGGATTGAGAGATATGAAGTCTCCAATAAGTTCTATAGCTGCAAGATGGAGGAGAATAGTTCTGTCAGTGAGCATATACTCAAGATGTCTGGGTATAATAATCACTTGATTCAACTGGGAGTTAATCTTCTGGATGGTAGCGTCATTGACAGAATTCTCCAATCACTGCCACCAAGCTACAAAAGCTTTGTGATGAACTATAACATGCAAGGGATGGAAAAACGATTCTCGAGCTCTTCGCCTTGCTAAAGGCTGCGGAGGTAGAAATCAAGAAGGAGCATCAAGTGTTGATGGTCAACAAGACCACTAGTTTCAAGAAAAGGGCAAAGGGAAGAAGAAGGAACTTCAAAAGAACAGCAAGCAAGTTGTCTGCTCAGAGAAGAAACCCAAGTATGGACCTAAGCCTGAAATCGAGTGCTTCTACCGCAAGCGCGGTAGTCACTTTGAGCGGAATTGCCCCAAGTATTTGGCGGATAAAAAGATGGCAAGGTGAACAAAGGTATATGTGATATACATGTTATTGATGTGTACCTTACTAATGCTCGCAGAGCACCGGTATTTGATATTGGTTCATTGCTAATATTTGCAACTCAAACAGGCTACGGATTAAGCGAAGATTGGCTAAGGACGAGGTGACGATGCACGTGGGTAATGGTTCCAAAGTCGATGTGATCGCGGTCGGCACGCTACCTCTACATCTACCTTCGGGATTAGTATTAGACCTAAATAATTGTTATTTGGTGCCAGCGTTGAGCATGAATGTTATATCTGGATCTTGTTTGATGCGAGACGGTGATTCATTTAAATCAGAGAATAATGGTTGTTCTATTTATATGAGTAATATCTTTTATGGTCATGCACCCTTAAAGAGTGGTCTATTTTTATTGAATCTCGATAGTAGTGATACACATATTCATAATGTTGAAACCAAAAGATGCATAGTTGATAATGATAGTGCAACTTATTTGTGGCACTGCCGTTTAGGTCATATCGGTGTAAAGCGCATGAAGAAACTCCATACCGATGGACTTTTGGAACCACTTGATTATGAATCACTTGGTACTTGCGAACCGTGCCTCATGGGCAAGATGACTAAAACACCGTTCTCCGGAATTATGGAGAGAGCAACAGATTTGTTGGAAATCATACATACAGATGTATGTGGTCCGATGAATGTTGAGGCTCGTGGCGGATATCGTTATTTTCTCACCTTCACAGATGATTTGAGCAGATATGGGTATATCTACTTAATGAAACATAAGTCTGAAACTTTTGAAAAGTTCAAAGAATTTCAGAGTGAAGTTGAAAATCATCGTAACAAGAAAATAAAGTTTCTACGATCTGATCGTGGAGGAGAATATTTGAGTTACGAGTTTGGTCTACATTTGAAACAATGCGGAATAGTTTCGCAACTCACGCCACCCGGAACACCACAGCGTAATGGTGTGTCCGAACATCGTAATCGTACTTTACTTGATATGGTGTGATCTATGATGTCTCTTACTGATTTACCACTATCGTTTTGGGGTTATGCTTTAGAGACGGTTGCATTCACGTTAAATAGGACACCATCAAAATCCGTTGAGACAACGCCTTATGAACTATGGTTTGGCTTCTTAAAGTTTGGGGCTGCGATGCTTATGTGAAAAAGCTTCAACCTGATAAGCTCGAACCCAAATCGGAGAAATGTGTCTTCATAGGATACCCAAAGGAAACTGTTGTGTACACCTTCTATCACAAATCCGAAGGCAAGACTTTTGTTGCTAAATTCAGAGTTTTTCTAGAGAAGGAGTTTCTCTCGAAAGAAGTGAGTGGGAGGAAAGTAGAACTTGATGTGGTAACTGTACCTACTCCCTTATTGGAAAGTAGTTCATCACAGAAACCGGTTTCTGCGACACCTACACTAATTAGTGAGGAAGTTAATGATGATGATCATGAAACTTCAGATCAAGTTGTTACTGAACCTCGTAGGTCAACCAGAGTAAGATTTGCACCAGAGTGGTACGGTAATCCTGTTCTGGAAGTTATGTTACTAGACCATGACGAACCTACAAACTATGAAGAAGCGATGGTGAGCCCAGATTCCTCAAAATGGCTTGAGGCCATGAAATCCGAGATGGGATCCATGTATGAGAACAAAGTGTGGACTTTGGTTGACTTGCCCGATGATCGGCAAGAAATTGAGAATAAATGGATCTTCAAGAAGAAGACTGACGCTGACGGTAATGTTACTGTCTACAAAGCTCGACTTGTCGCGAAAGGTTTTCGACAAGTTCAAGGGATTGACTACGATGAGACCTTCTCACCCGTAGCGATGCTTAAGTCTGTCCGAATCATGTTAGCAATTGCCACATATTATGATTATGAAATTTGGCAAATGGATGTCAAAACTGCATTCCTGAATGGATTTCTGGAAGAAGAGTTGTATATGATGCAACCAGAAGGTTTTATCAATCCAAAGGGAGCTAACAAAGTGTGCAAGCTCCAGCAATCCATTTATGGACTGGTGCAAGCCTCTCGGAGTTGGCATAAACGCTTTGATAGTGCGATCAAAGCATTTGGTTTTGTACAGACTTTTGGAGAAGCCTGTATTTACAAGAAAGTGAGTGGGAGATCTATAGCATTTCTGATATTATATGTGGATGACATATTGCTGATTGGAAATGATATAGAATTTCTGGATAGCATAAAGGGATACTTGAATAAGAGTTTTTCAATGAAAGACCTCGGTGAAGCTTCTTACATATTGGGCATCAAGATCTATAGAGATAGATCAAGACGCTTAATTGGACTTTCACAAAGCACATACCTTGACAAAGTTTTGAAGAAGTTCAAAATGGATCAAGCAAAGAAAGGGTTCTTGCCTGTGTTACAAGGTGTGAAGTTGAGTAAGACTCAATGCCCGACCACTGCAGAAGATAGAGAGAAGATGAAAGATGTTCCCTATGCTTCAGCCATAGGCTCTATCATGTATGCAATGCTGTGTACCAGACCTGATGTGTGCCTTGCTATAAGTCTAGCAGGGAGGTACCAAAGTAATCCAGGAGTGGATCACTGGACAACGGTCAAGAACATCCTGAAATACCTGAAAAGGACTAAGGATATGTTTCTTGTTTATGGAGGTGACAAAGAGCTCATCGTAAATGGTTACGTTGATGCAAGATTTTACACTGATCCGGATGATTCTAAATCGCAAACCGGATACGTGTTTACATTGAACGGTGGAGCTGCCAGTTGGTGCAGTTCTAAACAAAGCATCGTGGCGGGATCTACGTGTGAAGCGGAGTACATAGCTGCTTCGGAAGCAGCAAATGAAGGAGTCTGGATGAAAGAGTTCATATCCGAACTAGGTGTCATACCTTGTGCATCGGGTCCAATGAAAATCTTTTGTGACAATACTGGTGCAATTGCCTTGGCGAAGGAATCTAGATTTCACAAGAGAACCAAGCACATCAAGAGACGCTTCAATTCCATCCGGGATCTAGTCCAGGTGGGAGACATAGAAATTTGCAAGATACATACGGATCTGAATGTTGCAGACCCGTTGACTAAGCCTCTTCCACGAGCAAAACATGATCAGCACCAAGGCTCCATGGGTGTTAGAATCATTACTGTGTAATCTAGATTATTGACTCTAGTGCAAGTGGGAGACTGAAGGAAATATGCCCTAGAGGCAATAATAAAGTTATTATTTATTTCCTTATATCATGATAAATGTTTATTATTCATGCTAGAATTGTATTAACCGGAAACATAATACATAGACAAACAGATTGTCACTAGTATGCCTCTACTTGACTAGCTCGTTGATCAAAGATGGTTATGTTTCCTAGCCATAGACATGAGTTGTCATTTGATTAACGGGATCACATCATTAGGAGAATGATGTGATTGACATGACCCATTCCGTTAGCTTAACGCACGATCTTTTAGTATGTTGCTATTGCTTTCTTCATGACTTATACATGTTCCTATGACTATGAGATTATGCAACTCCGCTTACGGGGAACACTTTGTGTGCTACCAAACATCACAACGTAATCGGGTGATTATAAAGGAGCTCTACAGTGTCTCCGAAGGTACTTGTTGGGTTGTTGTATTTGAGATTAGGATTTTCACTCCGATTGTCGGAGAGGTATCTCTGGCCCTCTCGGTAATGCACATCACTTAAGCCTTGCAAGCATTGCAACTAATGAGTTGGTTGCGGGATGATGTATTACAAGACGAGTAAAGAGACTTGCCGTAACGAGATTGAACTAGGTATTGAGATACCGACGATCGAATCTCGGGCAAGTAACATACCGATGACAAAGGAACAACGATGTTGTTATGCGGTCCGACCGATAAATATCTTCGTAGAATATGTGGGAGCCAATATGAGCATCCAGGTTCCGCTATTGGTTATTGACCGGAGACATGTCTCGGTCATGTCTACATAGTTCTCGAACCCGTAGGGTCCGCACGCTTAACGTTACGATGACAGTTATATTATGAGTTTATATGTTTTGATGTACCGAAGGTTTTTCGGAGTCCCGGATGTGATCATGGACATGACGAGGACTCTCGAAATGGTCAAGACATGAGGATTGATATATTGGAAGCCTATGTTGGGATATCGGAAGTGTTCCGGGTGAAATCGGGATTTTACCGGAGTACCGGGAGGTTACCGGAACCCCCCGGGAGGTAAATGGGCCTTAGTTGGCCTTTACGGAGAAGAGGAGAGGTGGCCAGGGCTGGGCCGCATGCCCCTCCCCCCTAGTCCGAATAGGACTAGGAGAGGGGGGCGGCGCCCCCCTTCCTTCTCTCCCTCCTCTTTCCCCCTCCAGAATCCTATTCCAACTAGGAAAGGGGGGGAGTAGGACTCCTCCTGGCGCGCCCTCCCCTTGGCCGGCCGCACCCCCCTTGCTTCTTTATATACGGGGGCAGGGGGGCACCTCTAGACACACAAGTTGATCAGTTGATCTCTCCCAACCGTGTGGTGCCCCTCCACCATAGTCCACCTCGATATCATCAGAAGCGGTGCTTAGGTGAAGCCCTGCGTCGGTAGAACATCAACATCGTCACCACGCTGTCGTGCTGACGAAACTCTCCCTTAACACTCGGCTGGATCGGAGTTCGAGGGACATCATCGGGCTGAACGTGTGCTGAACTCAGAGGTGCCGTACGTGCGGTACTTGATCGGTCAGATCGTGAAGACGTACGACTACATCAACCGCGTTGTTCTAACGCTTCCGCTTTCGGTCTACGAGGGTACGTAGACAACACTCTCCCCTCTCGTTGCTATGCATCACCATGATCTTGCGTGTGCGTAGGAATTTTTTTGAAATTACTACGTTCCCCAACAGAACCTAATGTAGGAGAGGGAACGCAAAACAATTTTTTGCTGAGTTATTTGCTCTTGACATTGGAATGACAATTTCACATGATATCTACGGTTTGGCCGATGGTGAGTCATTTGCTGAGGTCGTTGGAGTTCCTGTGTTTATGCACATGTGACGTAGAGGAAATCCTATGAGACCAAGTATAACAGTTGTCTTTGGGGTGTACTTTAAAGCACCATCCACAATCTTCAAATATGGAGTTTGCACCCCTCGTTTTGAAGCTCCCTCTAAAAAGTATGAATATGCAGGGACATTTGGAGATTCTGCTATATTAGGGTTTGCCCCTCTAGCCTTTGTATTGGCGGTTATTATGGAGGAAGTGGCATATGTTGGCTCTGCTAGAGTTGCTCTGACGCTCCATTTGTTGTTCCTTCTTTGCTTTAATTCAAAAGGTTTTATTGGTTTCTTCTAAACTTTTGAAGAAAAGATGGATACGTTATCATGGAAACGGTTCAAACACTGGGCACAAAACTCTGCTTTCGACTCTTTACTTCGAGTTGATGAAGAGCTCAATAGTTGTTTTGTTTGTTTATGTCTCGTCTTGTGTTGATTGATTGGTTGGTTTGTACTAGTAGTGGAGTTGGCTCGGTCACTTTAGTGCTAGCATCAGCTGTGCTAAGCTCGATGCAAATGTTCATGTTTGTCTCTTCTGGTGATCCACTAGACCTACTAAATACTACTACCGGTGTTAAGAAATCCATCACGAGCATCTCCTCTCCAATAATAAATTGTCGGAAAAACTAACTAACGGTCCATCTCTCCATGACCTTCTTAATTTGGAAATCATTGGTGATGCCTCTGCTCTTTATGGGTTTTCTTTTCTTTTATTCATCCTGTTTAAGGGATGACTTGGTCTTTCTTTCACCCTGGTAATGGACTGGGTGATGATCATGTTAGGTCAAGCTGTTAACTTTTACATAGTCCGGGCACCCTGTTGCCTTTTTATATACATATAATCAAGTTGCAAACGAATATATATGCCTTCTGCCTAACCAACAGAAAAAGGGACAATAGTGAGTTTTATTCCTCCAAAATAGTGTTACAGTCTGCTAACACACATTCAACGACAACTCGATGCAACCAACAAATAGTACTACATCTAGAACGATCGATATTCTATTTTGTTGACGTCCAATCTTAAAGGAACATATACCCATGCATCTCCGGAAGCTTCTTAATCTCTGTCATCAGGTATCCATAGTTGGAGCGGGCCAATGAGTCATCGAATGCTCATTAGTAGAACTATTGGATCGGATTGGGTCATTAGTGGAAGATTCGACCGTCAAATGCTCAATGGCGGGCCTTTGAGTATAGTGGTAATTTCAACTTCAAGGGCATCTTTGCAATGGAAAAGATAACGATATGCAGAGAAATTCACCTTCCCCTCTGAATCTCTTAGGACCATGCCCGTTCCTGCCTCTCCGATTTCTAATAAGGGCCTAAAGGGCCTTTTTAATTCATAGGAAGGTGGAGAAAAATATATGATTTTTTTCTATGGTGACACTATTGTTTTATATTATTTTTTTGAGTTGTCACTGTTTGTTTATATGACGCAAACCAAAATTCGAACTTCAAAGAAATAGCCCATGGAAGAAAAGGAGGATTTTCCCCCCTTCGTTTGAGTCTCGAAAAAAAAATATTACAATGCACTCAAACCTCATTTTGCATTCCTATGCACAAACAACAAGTCAAATGACATAAGTTAAATAGAACTAATATTACAATCTTCCCCACACAAATAATAATATCTTACCATTTTAATGTGTTTTAACTCTGATATGGCTATAATCTTAGGTTCCTTCGAATCAACCACCAGCCGCCTCAAAATTTGCATCTTACTCCCTCCGTCCCATAATGTAAGACGCTTTTTGATTCTAGTGTAGTGTCAAAAAACGTCTTACATTATGGGACGGAGGGAGTACCTTTTTAAAGTGACTTCTATTTCTGCGTTTCCTTTTTCCAGCCCTACGGTTTTGGGAGTGCTCCGAATCAAAGAAACTCTATGAGCCCAACAACCGAATGAATGTGCAGTGTTGTGTTAATTTGCTACTCCTCAGTTCATAAATATAAGACGTTCTAACTTTTTTCTAAATCGGATGTATATAGATGTTTTAGTGTGTTTATTTACACCCAAAACATCTTATATTTATGGACGGAGGGAGTACCATTTAACTGGTAATGGCGTGCTCATCCGTGCTTTGTTTGCCCTCTTAAATTTCAGTACGTACTTGTACCAATATTCTCTAATCGCTTGCATGATCTCAATCTTAATACCTTTGGTGAAGTGGCCGTACTTTGCATTCATTAACTGACAAAAAAGGGAAATAGTCACATCGAGTAATTGTAATCCTGTGAGACAGCACGAGTTTATCCGCATGTTATGTTGACTTAGTATATGTTGTACCATCAGCCGCCCATTTGTTACTACCCTCTTAATAATAATTTAGATCTAGACCCAACATCTAATCTCACTCACAGAAACCCAGAGTAGCACCAACTGCTACCACCGCGTTCCTTTCGCAAAGAAAGACAATAGTGCCCATGAAACATGATTGAAAAAATAAAATTGAAGTCACTTTCATCTCCCCTCCTTGTAGAAGACATTGTCCTCTATCCAACATGTTTCTCATTTCTCGATTTCATCAGAAAAACAGTTATTTTTTCTTTTGCCGCAAATTTCATGCATTCCAAACGGGGCATTGCTATTTCGGACCGCAGGACAAAATAGCGCACATGGCATGTCGTTGTAATGCATTTTTGCTCCTACTGGTTTAGCAATACAATACTACATACATTCATAGATGATACATTCTTCCCTTGGTGTCTGGGCTCAAGATGGTAACAGTGCTATTCCAGTACAGGAGGGAGGATCCACCCGCCAGAAATGTAAAAGAAAGTCCATCTAGAGGCCTTTTTCGGCATTCTATCGGAGGGGGATTTGATCACGGAGGAGCTGTACATCAACCTTGCTGCCTGTCCGATGATGCGTGAGTAGTTTACCACAGACCTATGGGTCCATAGTTAGTAGCTAGATGTCTTCTTCTCTCTATTTGATCTTCAATACAATGTTCTCCTCGATGTTCTTAGAGTTTATCCAATGTAATCACTTTTTACAGTGTGTTTGTTGGGATTCGATGAATTGTGAGTTTATGACCCGATTATCCATGAATATTATTTGAGTTTTTCTAAACTCTTTTATGCATGATTGTTATAGCTTCATATTTCTCTCCTATCTATTGATTTGGTTTGACCAACTAGATTGATTTATCTTGCAACAGAAGAGGTGCTTTATAATGGGTTCGATCTTACGGTGCTCAGTCCTAGTGACAGTAGGGTACATGACACATATTGTATCGTTGCTATTAAGGATAAAAAGATGGGGTTTATTCATGCGTGAGTTTACTTTGTCTACACCATGTCATCTTGCTCAAGGCGTTACTCTGTTTTTTATGAACTTGATACTCTAGATGCATGCTGGATACCGGTCGATGTGCGGAGTAATAGTAGTAGATGCATAATCATTTCGGTCTACTTGTCTCGGACATGATGCCTATATACATGATAATTGCCTTAGATATCGTCATGATTATTTGTTGTTCTATCAATTGCCCAACAATAATTTGTCTACCCACCGTATGCTATTTTCAAGAGAGAAACCTCAACTGAAAACTATGGCCGCCGGGTCTACTTCTATCATATAAAAATCCTAAAAATACTTTGCTGCACTTATACTTTATTTATTTTATTTTGTATTTTTGTTTGATCTATCTATCTATCTATCTATCACCATATAATTTAATATTGTAATTAACCGCCAAGGGATTGACAGCCCCCTGTTCACGTTGGGTGCGAGGATTTGTTATTTTTTGTGCAGGTGTTGCTAACGAGTTGTTGCGTGATTCTACTACTGGATTGATAACCTTGATTTCATAACTGAGGGAAATATTTTATCTCAACTTTACTACATCATCCCCTCCTCTTTAGGGAAATTCCAACGCAGCTCACAAGTAGCAAACCACACCAATTCCGTCGCCGCCTCAGTATGAGGAGACATGTGTTCAAACGTATTCGGGAGGGAGTGGTAAGATATGACCCACCTTTGAGTGCAAAGAGGATTCCCTTGGCAAGCTTGGCTTCTCCTCTTACCAAAAATTGCACTATGGCTATTCGCATGCTTGCATATAGAATTCCACATGATCTTGTTGACGAGTACATGCGTATGAGTGATTCCACATGTCTCCTATCAATGTATAGTTTCTGCAAGGCCGTGGTGGCAGTGTTTGGCCCTGAGTACCTGAGAGAGCCAACTGTCGCTGATACAAAAAGGTTGTTGGCGGTCAATGTCGATAGGGGCTTTCCGGGCATGCTTGGTAATATAGATTGTATGAGAACTATCCATTTACTTGGCAGGGGCAGTACAAGGGGCACGTGAAAGGTGCCACTGTCATACTAGAAGCGGTGGCTTCACAAGATCTGTGGATATGTCATTCTTCCTTCGGCATGGTTGGTTCTCACAATGATATCAATGTGTTTCAGCGTTCTCTAGTGTTTGCAAGGATTGCAGAAGGCCACTCCTCAAATGTTAGCTTTGAGATCAATGGCCACCATTACAAAAGGGATACAACCTAGCTGATGGTATATATCTTCAATGGTCAACTCTTGTGAAGACAATACCCAATCCGCAAGGAGCGAATAGACAGAGATTTTCACAAATGCAAGAGAGTGCTAGAAAGGATGTGGAGCATGCTTTTGGTGTGCTTCAATCTCGATGAGGTATCGTTCAAAACCCTGCACTAACATGGAGCACCCAGAAGCTTTGGGAGGTGATGAGTGATACGTCTCCAACGTATCTATAATTTTTTATTGTTCCATGCTATTATATTATCTGTTTTGGATGTTTATATTATTTTTGGGACTAACTTATTAACCCAGAGACCAGTGCAAGTTTCTATTTTTTCCTTGTTTTCTAGTTTCGCAGAAAAGGAATATCAAACAGAGTCCAAACGGAATAAAGCTTTGCGATGATTTTTCTTGGACCAGAAGACACCTGAAGGACTTGGAGTCCAAGCCAGAAGAGCCATGAGGCAGCGGCAAGGGTGGAGGGTGCGCCTTAGGGGGGCGCCCCCTACCTTGTGCCCCCCTCGGGGATCCCCTGGCCTACCTCTTCGTCCTATAAATTCACATATATTCCAAAACCCTCAGGGAGTGCCAGGAAAACACTTCTCCGCCGCCGCAACCTTCTGTATCTGTGAGATCCCATCTTTGGGCCTTTTCCAGCAATCTACCGAAGGGGTATTCGATCACGGAGGGCATCTACATCAACCATATTGCCCTTCCGATGAAGAGTGAGTAGTTTACCTCAGACGTACAGGTCCATAGCTAGTAGCTAGATGACTTCTTCTCTCTCTTTGCTTCTCAATACCATGTTCTCCTTGATGTTCTTGGAGATCTATCCGATGTAATCTTCTTTTGCGGTGTGTTTGTCGAGATCCGATGAATTCTGGATTTATGATCAGATTATCTATGAATATTATTTGAATTTTCTCTGAATTCTTATATGCATGATTTGATATCTTTGTATTTCTATTCGAATTATCAGTTTGGTTTGGCCAACTAGGTTGGTATTTCTTGCAATGGGAGATGTGCTCAGTTTTGGGTTCAGTCTTGCGTGGTTTCACCCAGTGACAAAGTAGGGGTAGCGAGACACATATTGTATTGCTACCATCAAGGATAAAAAGATGGGGTTTTGATCATATTACTTGAGTTTATCCCTCTACATCATGTCATCTTACTTAAGGCGTTACTCCGTTCTTTATAAACTTAATACTCTAGATGCATGCTGGATAGCGTCGATGTGTGGAGTAATAGTAGGAGATGCAGGCAGGAGTCGGTCTACTTAGCACGGACGTGATGCCTATATGCATAATCATTGCCTTGGATATCATCATAACTTTGCGCTTTTCTATCAATTGCTCGACAATAATTTGTTCACCTTGCCGTATTATTGGCCTTCATGAGACACTACAAAAAAATACACTTACGTGATGATACCTGTGCTGTCGTAGAAGTGTTACATGACATTACCAAAATTATCATCACGGAAGTGTCCCCTTCCATGACGATAAATCACGTGTCATAGAAGTGCTTTCGTCAAGGGTGACCGACACATGGCATCCACCGTAACGGTTCGCTGTTAAGCTATCGGATTTCGGTTTGGATCCGATAACCCGTTAACAGTGTAGACCAATGGGGATTTTCCACGTGTAAAATTATCATTGGCCGGCAAATCCACGTGTTGGCCCGGCGTTCGGACAATTGTCATCCAGCGAATGGACGGAACGCGCCTATGATATGTCGACATGTGTCTTGGCCCAACAGTGGCCCATTCAGGTTAAAAGGTCGGGCCTGTCAAAATAAGCGGGCCGACCCATTAGCGGCCTACTAGAGTCAGGCCCATTTACAAGCACGGCCCATACAAGTTACACTGAATCGGCCCATCAAAGGCCCATTCTAGATTTGACAATTTCCAGCCCATCGTTAGTTTAAGCCCGTTAACGGCCCGCTACGTCTTTGAGCCCAATTACGTCCTGAGCTTCTTTCGGCCTGTTAGCAGCCCATCGTCAGTTCCAGCCCATTAACGGCCCGGAACATCTTTTGGCCTTTCCTCGGCCCATTCTGCAGTTGGGCCAATTCTAGCCCGCTTTGACTTTAGGCCTGTCCTCGGCCCATTCGGTAAATGGGCCAACTCCTAGCCCATTTTGTCTCGCGTCCTGTTAGCGGCCTGCACAACAATTGGGCCTTTGACTTTGGTTCCATTGGGGGCCCATGTTCTGCAGGGCATCATTTCAGCCCAACGCGATTTTCGGCCTGTTAAAAACCAAGTTTCAAATTGGGCCTCCTCTGGCCCATAACACTTTCGGCCTCTTACTAGCCCGTAAAGTAAAAGGGCCGAGACAAAATTGACATGTATTTCGGCCTACTAGAGGCCCGCGGGCCATTTCCATTTATACGGCCCTATCAAGCTTTTCTCCTGTTAATGGCCTTCTAACAGCCGTTGTTACGGTGGGCCACATCATTTGGGATCCACTTAATATTATTTTGACCAGCCCAATTAAGGCCCGCTTTGACTACACATGTTTGTTCGTTTGTATGGCGTCCAGGAAATGTTTGGGCGTGTTGGCCCCTGTTTCAATGATATAGCATATTCAAGAATTATCCTACTCTATACTATCGCCTCTAAAATACATACACTATACAATAAAAAGACTAAGACATAGAAACGTAGAATAATCCTACACTATACAATAAAGAAATTACAGCCGAATATACCCATTGGGCATTATAGTTCGTCACCAGTGATAGTAAAGCGTACACAAAGAGCAAGTTACATACACTGGACAAATAAAGCTCATACATCATGGACACGCATCAACAGAACTTACCATTTGAACTATAATCTCTTCAGAAAATAGGATTGGCCGGATTCAGATAGCACAAATTTCAGTCTGCAAAATCTCCAATTCCTTCATGGTTACCTCAGTGTCTTGTTTCATTTTTTTGACTCCTGCATCTAATAACTGTAAGTCCACTCTCAACTTGGTAATTGTACATTGAGAATCATGTGCACGTTGTCTTGCCACCTCTAGTTGATGCTCGAGAACATCAGCACATTCCAATTCCAATCCATAATCATTTGGTAACAGCCATGCCACACTGCTCGCAGATCTTTGTGTTAATGTCACTTCATCCTGAAATGTTTCTGTAAGTACACATGACTAGGGCAAAAATATAGTTACAACAGTGAAGCGAGCAATACAGACTATTTTGTACATGGCAAAACATGACTAACAATAATGTTACACGTCATGAAGCATAAGCAGGTGATATTTGAAAAATTATAAAAATGGTATTCTGTGCAACCCGCATATAGAAATCTCTCTTAGCTCACCAGAGGAGCATGATGTTGGGGACAAATCCAAAACACAGACAAGTTACAAATTTAGACAACACATTCGTATAAGTAAGCAAGTAGTTGGCCATTCTGTAGCTCAATTAAAGTCTTAGGGAGCATAATGAACAGCAGAGGGATTCATACAAACCTACTACAGCAAGCAAAACTATGCAATCATTAGCTTAGTATAAACTAGATTGTGAGCCTCATGCAGTAATAGTTGGTTAATAAACTTCAAAGCTTCTGGCACACTTCACCAGAGCAATTAAATTGTAAGGCCTTTAATTATGTCAACTAATAGTTATACAAGTATCCAACATCAGGCATCATTGTTTGTGTGTCTTATTAACTGAGGACAAATAAAGCAATTGAAAAGAGAAAATAAACTATGCTTGAAACAAACAAGGAATTGAACTGTTGAGTTGGATACAGTGACTTACCTTAACTGGTTGAACAGGCTCAGCGCTGCTCCTACTTCTCTTGCAAGGCTCCTTCCTAACATCTTATACTTGGAAATCCTCGATATTATCTTCATTGCACCCCCTCTGCAAGGTGACATAAACTAGTTACTCGTCTCCTTGGAAGATAAATATGCACACTTTCCAGTCTGTGAACAACACAAAAGGATGAGATTATAACAAAACAACACCACATAATGAAACATGCCACATCTCTTGCACTTGCACACAATGAAATGAGCATTTACTATGTGTGCACTATGTAAAAACTAGGCATACCTTCGAACTGGATCTCTAGGTACTCTTGGAGAGCCTACTTTAGTGTACAGCCAAACTTTTATGTCACCTATGAGTTAGACAAGCCTCCACTACAGCAGCCCTTAGTGTTTAAATTGTTGACAAGCTCTGTTAGAGTGTTAGGTCAAGAACATCAAGTAATCAAAGCAAATAGTCCTAGTATGGCTGGCTGATGCAAACAAGCAATTGAACAAATGTGTGAGCAAATCTTACATATCAAGAACAAGAACTAAAGAAGGAGGCTTAAAGACCTTCACTTGACTAACCAGATTCAAGGGGCATTTAAACATCATGTGCAACGTATGAACTAACATAAACATTGCATATTATTATTGCTTTGTTAGTATGCTTGAAGTATTATTATTTTTATGTCAATATTAAACTTTTGTTTTGAATCTTTTGGATCTGAATATTCATACCACAATTATGAAGAATTACATTGAAATTGCCAAGTAGCACTCCGCATCAAAAATTCTGTTTTTATCATTTACCTACTCGAGGACGAGCAGGAATTAAGCTTGGGGATGCCTGATACGTCTCCAACGTATCTATAATTTTTGATTGCTCCATGCTATATTATCTACTATTTTGGACATTATTGGGCTTTATTTTCCACTTCTATATTATTTTTGGGACTAAACTATTAACCGAAGGCCCAACCCAGAATTGCTGTTTTTTTTGCCTATTTCAGAGTTTTGCAGAAACGGAATATCAAACGGAGTCCAAACGGAATGAAACCTTCGGGAACGTGATTTTCTCACCGAATATGATGCACGTCAAGAAAGAAAGGAAGGAGGTGGGCACGAGGTAGGGGGGCGCGCCCTCCCCCCAGGCGCGCCCTTGATAACCCACAAGTATAGGGGATCGCAACAGTTTTCGAGAGTAGAGTATTCAACCCAAATTTATTGATTCGACACAAGGGGAGCCAAAGAATATTCTCAAGTATTAGCAGCTGAGTTGTCAATTCAACCACACCTGGAAACTTAATATCTGCAGCAAAGTGTTTAGTAGCAAAGTAATATGATAGTGGTGGTAACGGTAACAAAAGTAAAGACAACAAAAGTAATGTTTTTGGTATTTTTGTAGTTATGATAACAAAGAGTAACGGAAAAGTAAATAAGCGTAAACCAGTATATGGAAAACTTCGTGAGGCACCGGATCAGTGATGGATAATTATGCTGGATGTGGTTCATCATGTAACAGATCATAACATAGGGTGACACAGAACTAGCTCCAGTTCATCAATGTAATGTAGGCATGTATTCGAATATAGTCATACGTGCTTATGGAAAAGAACTTGCATGACATCTTTTGTCCTACCCTCCGTGGCAGCGGGTCCTATTGAAACTAAGGGATATTAAGGCCTCCTTTTAATAGAGAACCGAACAAAGCATTAGCACATAGTGAATACATGAACTCCTCAAACTATGGTCATCACCGAGAAGTATCCCGATTATTGTCACTTCGGGGTTGTCGGATCATAACACATAATAGGTGACTATAGAATTGCAAGATAGGATCAAGAACACACATATATTCATGAAAACATAATAGGTTCAGATCTGAAATCATGGTACTCGGGCCCTAGTGACAAGCATTAAGCATAGCAAAGTCATAGCAACATCAATCTCAGAACATAGTGGATACTAGGGATCAAACCCTAACAAAACTAACTCGATTACATGATAAATCTCATCCAACCCATCACCGTACAGCAAGCCTACGATGCAATTACTCACGCACGGCGGTGAGCATCATGAAATTGGTGATGGAGGATGGTTGATGATGACGACGGCGACGAATCCCCTCTCCGGAGCCCGAGCGGACTCGAGATCAGCCCTCCCAGAGAGATTAGGGCTTGGCGGCTCCGTGTCGTAAAACGCGATGAAACTTTCTCTCTGATTTTTTTCTCCCCGAAAGCCAATATATGGAGTTGGAGTTGGCGTCGGAGGGCATCCAGGGGGCCCACGAGGTAGGGGGCGCGCCCAGGGGAAGGGGCGCGCCCCCCACCCTCGTGAGCAGGGTGTGGGCCCCTTGGTCTTCATCTTTGTCGAGGATTTTTTATTATTTATTCTCAGATATTCCGTGGAGTTCCAGGTCATTCCGAGAACTTTTGTTTTCTGCACATAAAACAACACCATGGCAATTCTGCTGAAAACAACGTCAGTCTGGGTTAGTTCCATTCAAATCATACAAGTTAGAGTCCAAAACAAGGGCAAAAGTGTTTGGAAAAGTAGATACGACGGAGACGTATCAACTCCCCCAAGCTTAAACCGTTGCTTGTCCTCAAGCAATTCAGTTGACAAACTGAAAGAGAAAAAGAAAAACTTTTACAAACTCTGTTTGCTCTTGTTGTTCTAAACATGAAAAGCCAACATTCAAGTTTCAGCAAATATTATGAACTAACCATACTCACAATAACACGTAGGTCTCACAATTACTCATATCAATAGCATAATCAGCTAGCGAGCCATAATAATAAAACTCGGATGACAACACTTTCTCAAAATAATCATAACATGATATAACGAAATGGTATCTCGCTAGCCCTTTCTGAGACCGCAAAACATAAATGCAGAGCACCTTTAAAGATCAAGGACTGACTAAACATTGTAATTCATGGTAAAAGAGATCCAGTCAAGTCATACCCAATATAAACCAATTATAATGAAAGAAAACGACGATGTGCTCTCAATGGGTGCTTTTTAATAAGAAGGGTGATGACTTAACATAAAAGTAAATGGATAGGCCCTTCGCAGAGGGAAGCGAGGATTTGTAGAGGTGCGAGCTCGATTTTGAAATAGAGATAAATTATATTTTGAGCGGCATACTTTCACCGTCAACATAAGAACTATGAGATGGTTGTATCTTCCATACTACATGCATTATAGGCAGTTCCCAAACAGAATGGTAAAGGTTTATACTCCCCTTCCTCCACAAGCATCAATCCATGGCTTGCTCGAAACAACGAGTGCCTCCAACATTCAACGGGTCCCAAGGGAGTTTTGTTTAATTATTTTGATTTGCTTTGATCTTTTGGATCATGGGACTGGGCATCCCGGTTACCAGCCCTTTCTCGTGAATGAGGAGCGGAGTCCACTCCTCTTGAGAATAACCCACCTAGCATGGAAGATATAGGCAGCCCTAGTTGCACATGAGCTGCTCGAGCATACAAAACAGAATTTCATTTGAAGGTTTGGAGTTTGGCACATACAAATTTACTTGGAACGGCAGGTAGATACCGCATATAGGAAGGTATGGTGGACTCACATGGAACAACTTTGGGGTTTAAGGAGTTTGGATGCACAAGCAGTATTCCGCTTAGTGCAGTGAAGGCTAGCAAAAGACAGGAAGTGACCAATCGAGAGGCGACAACGATCGTAAACATGCATTAAAATTAATTTACACGAATATAAGCATGAGTAGGATATAATCCACCATGAACATAAATATCATGAAGGCTATGTTGATTTGATTCAACTACATGCGTGAACATGTGCCAAGTCGAGTCACTCAATTCATTCAAAGGAGGATACCATCCTATCATACCACATCATAATCATCTCAATAGCATGTTGGCACGCAAGGTAAACCATTATAACTCATAGCTAATCAAGCATGGCACAAGCAACTATAATCTCTAAATGTCATTGCAAATATGTTTACTTCATAATAGCTAAATCAGGAACGATGAATCATCATATTTACAAAAACAAGAGAGGTCGAGTTCATACCAGCTTTTCTCATCCCAATAAGTACATCATATATCATCATTATTGCCTTTCACTTGCACGACCGAATGGTGTGTATAATAATAAGAGTGCACGTGCACTGGACTAAGCTGGAATCTGCAAGCATTCAACTCAAGAGAGAAGACAAGTAATATGGGCTCTAAGTTAGATAAACAATCATGCATATGAGAGCCACTAAGCATTTTCAATATGGTCTTCTCGACCCCCAAAGAAAGGAAAAGTAAAATAAAAACTATTTACACGGGAAAGCTCCCAACAAGCAAAAGAATAACGGGAAATGTTTTTGGGTTTTCTTTTTAATTATTACTACTACAGCAGGAAATAAACTACTACTATTTTTTTTGGTTTTTCTAAGGTTTATTAAACACACAAGAAGAAAGCAGGAAAAAGAAATTTAGACTAACATGGATATTACAGTGAAAGAGTATGAGCACCGACATCTAGCAATGAGTGTGTGTGAGCATAAATGTAATGTCGGTGAGAAATACGTACTCCCCCAAGCTTAGGCTTTTGGCCTAAGTTGGTCTATTGCCAGGGGCAGCCTAGCTGATACCCGTAGGTGTAGCTGGGGTCGTATTGCGATGCAGCTGCTATCGCCTCCTGAATTGCAGCGTGGCGTCGAGCTGCCTCCGCTCTCCTCTCATATTCATCTACCTCCTCTCCGATAATAATATATTTTCCTCTCGCCTGAAAATCAAAGAAGGTAGGAGCAGGAAGAGCAACACGGACCACATGCCGTTTGTTAAAGATTAGTCGATACTGGAAAGGTGGTCCAGTCCTCTCAATGAACTGGTGAGAAAACATAGAATCAAGATCTAAATAAGAAGGGGGTAACTCCATATCACCCTCACGAATGTCTACATCAAGAAAATTAGCTAAGCGGGTTGCATGAATTCCTCCAAAGAAATCTCCGTTACGTTTATTAAGATGCAACCTACGAGCTACAATGGCTCCCATATGATAAGCTTGGTCCCCTAACACAGCGCTTCTGAGAATGCTGAGATCAGGGGCACACATGTGACATGCTTCATCCTTAGCATTTATGCATCTACCAATGAAGAGAGAAAAATAATGTATAGCAGGAAAGTGAATGCTACCTATAGTGGCCTGCGCTATATCTCTAGATTCCCCCACAGTTATTCTAGCAAGAAAGTCTCTATATTCAGATTTAGGGGGATCCCTGATACTACCCCAAGATGGAAGTTTGCATGCAAGAGTGAAATCTTCTAAGTCCATGGTATAAGATTTGTCATAAAGGTCAAACATGACTGAAGGAGAATTACACGAAGATGAAAAATCAAACCTCCCCACAAATGAACTTGTGAGGTAACGATACTAGGGGCATTTATCAGCTTCAAAGTCCTCAAGACCGGCATTACGCAAATATGCGTAGAATTCTTCTTTAACTCCCACTTGATTCATAAAATTTTCCGAAGGCCATTCATAGGGCCTCACGGGAGCGTCTCTTGGTGGTTCCTCGTCACCATCACGCATTGCAAGCCTGGGACCTTGCTTCCTTGAAGAACCACCTTGGAACATCCTCCTAAGCATATTGTTTCCTCTGAAATAATTCTGAAATTTTTAGTAACTTCAAATAAAAGTGAACCAACTTCAATAAAACTGATAGCAACTACTCATACAAGTGCCTTGAGCATATATCAAGCATTAGAACTACTTGGAACCATATAAATTTGACATGCAAGCTCAAGAACATGGTCACCTATGCAGCACAAATTTGCAATGAATAAAGCACTAGAACATAAATTAATTGGACCAATGGAGGAGTCACATACGAAGGAGCAATCTCCCCAAGCAGTTTTGCGAGAGGTGCTTTGAGCAAGGAGATCGAAAATCGCAGCAAAAGTTGCTGGAACACGAGCTTGAGTTGGTTTTTCGGGTTTGTGTGAGATAGAGGAAGAAGATGGGTGCAGGGATAAGTGGAGGAGGGCCACTGTGGGCACACGAGGCAGGGGAAGCTCCCCCCGCGGTAATTTTTGCACAGTAAATCCTCAAATATTCCCGAAAAAATCATATTAAATTGGCATGGCATTCCGAGGACTTTTATTTTCGGGGTATTTTTATATTGCACGGATAAGTCGGGAGACAGATAGAAAAATACTATTTTACTTTATTTCTACTAAGTAACAGAGAATATAAAGAGGGTACAGAAGGTTTTGCTTCTAGTTTCATCCATCTCATGCTCATCAAAAGGAATGCACCAACAAGGTTGATCAAGTCTTGTTAACAAACTCATTCCGATTAACATGAAACCGAAGAAATTTCGAATAACACTATGTTACCTCAACGGGGATATGGACATCCCCAATAATAAGTATATCATATTTCTTCTTGACAGTAGGAAGAGGAAATTCAAAACCTCCAAATATAATCGATGGGATTTTTCCAATAGAGTTGATACTATAAACTTGAGGTTGTTTCCTCGGAAAGTGTACCGTGCTCATTACCATTAACATGAAAAGTGGCATTGCCTTTATTGCAATCAATAACAGCCCCTGTAGTATTAAGGAAAGGTCTTCCAAGAATAATAGACATACTATCATCCTCGGGAATATCAAGAATAACAAAGTCCGTTAAAATAGTAACGTTTGCAACCACAACAGGCACATCCTCACAAATACCGACAGGTATAGCAGTTGATTTATCAGCCATTTGCAAAGATATTTCAGTAGGTGTCAACTTATTCAAGTCAAGTCTACGATATAAACAGAGAGGCATAACACTAACACCGACTCCAAGATCACATAAAGCAGTTTTAACATAATTTCTTTTAATGGAGCATGGTATAGTAGGTACTCCTGGATCTCCAAGTTTCTTTGGTATTCCACCCTTAAAAGTATAATTGGCAAGCATGGTGGAAATTTCAGCTTCAGGTATCTTTCTCTTATTTGTAACAATATCTTTCATATACTTAGCATAAGGATTTGTTTTGAGCACATCAGTTAATCGCATACGCAAAAAGATAGGTCTAATCATTTCAGCAAAGCGCTCAAAATCCTCATCATCCTTTTTCTTGGATGGTTTCGGAGGAAAAGGCATGGGTTTTTGAACCCATGGTTCTCTTTCTTTACCATGTTTCCTAGCAACTAAGTCTCTTTTATCATAACGTTGATTCTTTGATTGTGGGTTATCAAGATCAACAGCAGGTTCAACTTCTACATCATTATCATTACTTGGTTCATGTTCATTACCAGATTGTGTTTCAGCATCAGACATAGAGATATCATTTGGATTATCAGGTGGTTCAGCAATAGGTTCACTAGAAGTTTGCATAGTTCTATCATTTTTCTTTTTCTTCCTCTTAGAAGAACTAGGCATATCAATATTATTTCTCTGAGAATCTTGCTCGATTCTCTTAGGGTGGCCTTCAGGATACAAAGGTTCCCGAGTCATTCTACCAGTTCTAGTAGCCACTCTAACAACATAATCATTTTTCTTACTATTCATTTCATCAAACATTTCTTTCTGAGCTTTAAGTACTTGTTCTACTTGAGTGGTAACCATAGAAGCATGTTTGCTAACAAGTTTAAGTTCACCTCTAATATCAGCCATATAATCACTCAAGCGTTTAATAATAAAGGTATTCTATTTTAATTGTCTACCAAAATAAGCATTAAAGTCATCTTGCTTAAACATAAAGTTATCAAACTCATCCAAGCACTGCATAGCAATTTTAGTAGGAGGGACTTCAGCTTTATCATACCTATAGAGAGAATTTACCTTTACTACCTATGTCGGGATATCGGGAGGCTCTTCAGTAAATAAGTAATTTAGATCATATACTTCTTCAACAGGCGGTGAATTAAGACCATGTATTTCTTCAATAGGAGGTAAATTCTTAAATCTTCAGCTTTAATAGCTTTTTCTTTCATAGATTTCTTTGCTTCTTGCATATCTTCGGGACTGAGAAATAGAACACCTCTCTTCTTCGGAGTTGGCTTAGGAATAGGCTCCGTAATTGGCTCTGGAGCTGGCTCAGGAGTTGGCTCAGGAGGTGCCCAATTATTTTCATTTGTCAACATATTATTCAATAGAATTTCAGCGTCATCCGTTCTTTCCCTGAAAAGAGAACCAGCACAACTATCCAGGTAATCTCTGGAAGCATCGGTTAGTCCATTATAAAAGATATCAAGTGTTTCAGGTTTCTTAAGAGGATGATCCACCAAAGCATTAAGTAATTTGAGAAGCCTCCCCCAAGCTTGTGGGAGACTCTCTTCTTCAATTTGCACAAAATTATATATATCCCTCAAAGCAGCTTGTTTCTTATGAGCAGGGAAATATTTAGCAGAGAAGTAATAAACCATATCCTGGGGACTACGCACACAACCAGGATCAAGAGAATTAAACCATATCTTAGCATCACCCTTTAATGAGAACGGAAATATTTTGAGTAAATAAAGGTAGCGCGATCTCTCATTATTAGTAAACAGGGCAGCTATATCATCTAACTTACGAAGATGTGCCACAACAGTTTCAGATTCATAGCCATAAAAAGGATAAGATTCAACCAAAGTAATTATATCTGGATCAACAGAGAAATCATAATAATCCTGATCAGGAACACAGATAGGTGAAGTACCAAAAGCAGGGTCGGGTCTCATCCTACCTCCAAAAGATTCTTTACTCCATTTAACTAGCAACCTATTACATTCAAGACTATCCTGGCAAGCAAGAATAGCTTCAGTAGATTCAACATTAAAAAGGTAACCCTCAGGAATAGCAGGTCTATTTTCATCATCACTAACATCATCGTGTTCAGATTCAATAATTTCTCTTTCTCTAGACCTAGAAATTTGTTCCTCTAGAAATTCACCAAGAGGCACAGTAGTATCAAGCATAGAAGTAGTTTCATCATAAGTATCATGCATAACAGAGGTGGCATCATCAATAACATGCGACATATCAGAATTCATAGCAGAAGCAGGTTTAGGTGTCGCTAGATTACTCATAACAGAAGGTGAATCAAGTGCAGAGCTAGATGGCAGTTCCTTACCTCCCCTCGTAGTTGAGGGATAAATTGTTGTCTTAGCGTCTTTCAAATTCTTCATAGTGTCCAGCAGATATAAATCCCAAGTGACTCAAAGAATAGAGCTATGCTCCCCGGCAACGGCGCAAGAAAAAGGTCTTGATAACCCACAAGTATAGGGGATCGCAACAGTTTTCGAGGGTAGAGTATTCAACCCAAATTTATTGATTTGACACAAGGGGAGCCAAAGAATATTCTCAAGTATTAGCAGCTGAGTTGTCAATTCAAGCACACCTGGAAACTTAATATCTGCAGCAAAGTGTTTAGTAGCAAAGTAATATGATAGTGGTGGTAACGGTAACAAAAGTAAAGACAGCAAAAGTAATGTTTTTGTATTTTGTAGTGATGATAACAAGAGCAGCGGAAAAGTAAATAAGCGTAAACCAGTATATGGAAAACTTCGTAGGCACCGGATCGAGTGATGGATAATTATGCGGATGTGGTTCATCATGTAACAGTCATAACATAGGGTGACACGAAACTAGCTCCAGTTCATCAATGTAATGTAGGCATGTATTCGAATATAGTCATACATGCTTATGGAAAAGAACTTGCATGACATCTTTTGTCCTACCCTCCCGTGGCAGCGAGGTCCTATAGGAAACTAAGGGATATTAAGGCCTCCTTTTAATAGAGAACGGAACAAAGCATTAGCACATAGTGAATACATGAACTCCTCAAACTATGGTCATCACCGAAAGTATCCCGATTATTTTCACTTGGGGTTGTCGGATCATAACACATAATAGGTGACTATAGACTTGCAAGATAGGATCAAGAACACACATATATTCATGAAAACATAATAGGTTCAGATCTGAAATCATGGCACTTTCGGGCCCTAGTGACAAGCATTAAGCATAGCAAAGTCATAGCAACATCAATCTCAGAACATAGTGGATACTAGGGATCAAACCCTAACAAAACTAACTCGATTACATGATAAATCTCATCCAACCCATCACCGTCCAGCAAGCCTACGATGCAATTACTCACGCACGGCGGTGAGCATCATGAAATTGCTGATGGAGGATGGTTGATGATGACGACGGCGACGAATCCCCCTCTCCGGAGCCCCGAACGGACTCCAGATCAGCCCTCCCGAGAGAGATTAGGGCTTGGAGGCGGCTCCGTATCGTAAAACGCGATGAAACTTTCTCTCTGATTTTTCTCTCCCCGAAAGCCAATATATGGAGTTGGAGTTGGCGTCGAAGGGCATCCAGGGGGCCCACGAGGTAGGGGGCGCGCCCAGGGGGAGGGGCGCCCCCACCCTCGTCAGTAGGGTGTGGGCCCCCTGGTCTTCATCTTCGGCGAGGATTTTTTATTATTTATTCTAAGATATTCCGTGGAGTTTCAGGTCATTCCGAGAACTTTTGTTTTCTGCACATAAAACAACACCATGGCAATTCTGATGAAAACAGCATCAGTCCGGGTTAGTTCCATTCAAATCATACAAGTTAGAGTCCAAAACAAGGGCAAAAGTGTTTGGAAAAGTAGATACGACGGAGACGTATCAGCCCTGCACCCTTGTGGGCCCCACCTTGCTCCACCGATGTACTCCTTGCTCCTATATATACCTACGTACCCCCAAACGATCAGATACGGAGCCAAAAACCTAATTCCACCGCCAAGAACTTTACTGCCCCCACGAGATCCCATCTGGGGCTGTTCCGAGCTCACGGGAAGGAATCCACCATGGAGGGCTTCTACATCATCACCATAGCGTCTCCGATGAAGTGTGAGTAGTTTACTTCAGACCTTCAGGTCCATAGTTAGTAGCTAGATGGCTTCTTCTCTCTTTTTGGATCTCAATACAATGTTCTCCCCCTCTCTCGTGGATATCTATTCGATGTAATCTTATTTTTGCGGTGTGTTTGTTGAGACCGATGAATTGTGGGTTTATGATCAAGATTATCTATGAACAATATTTGGATCTTCTCTGAATTCTTTTATGTATGATTGGTTATCTTTGCAAGTCTCTTCAAATTATCAGTTTGGTTTGGCCTACTAGATTGGTTTTTCTTGCAATGGGAGACGTGCTTAGCTTTGGGTTCAATCTTGCGGTGTCCTTTCCCAGTGACAGTAGGGGTAGCAAGGAACGTATTGTATTGTTGCCATCAAGGATAACAAGATGGGGTTTTTATCATATTGCATGAATTTATCCCTCTACATCATGTCATCTTGCTTAAGGCATTACTCTGTTTTCTTGAACTTAATACTCTAGATGCATGCTGGATAGCGGTCGATGAGTGGAGTAATAGTAGTAGATGCAGGCAGGAGTCGGTCTACTTGTCTCGGACGTGATGCCTATATACATGATCATACCTAGATATTCTCATAACTATGCTCAATTCTGTCAATTGCACAACAGTAATTCGTTCACCAACCATAAAATACCTATACTCTTGAGAGAAGCCACTAGTGAAATCTATGGCCCCCGGGTCTATCTTCATCATATTAATCTTCCATCACTTTATTATTGCCTTTGCTTTTACTTTGCTTTTTATTTTACTTTGCATCTTTATACCAAAAATACCAAAAATATTATCTATCATATCTATCAAATCTCACTCTCGTAAGTAACCGTGAAGGGATTGACAACCCCTAATCACGTTGGTTGCGAGGAGTTATTTGCTTTGTGTAGGTTCGAGGGACTCGCGCGTAGCCTCCTACTGGATTGATACCTTGGTTCTCAAAAACTAAGGGAAATACTTACGGTACTTTGCTGCATCATCCTTTCCTCTTCAAGGAAATCCAACGCAGTGCTCAAGAGGTAGCAAGAAGAATTTCTGGCGCCGTTGCGGGGAGTCTACGCAAAAGTCAACATACCAAGTACCCATCACAATCCCTTATCTCCCGCATTACATTATTTGCCATTTGCCTCTCGTTTTCCTCTCCCCCACTTCACCCTTGACGTTTTACTCTCCCTCTCTTTTCCGTTTGCCTTTTTCTCGCTTGCTTTCTGTTTGCTCGTGTGTTGGACTGCTTGTTTGTCTCGATGGCTCTACCTAGATTTGGTGATCTTCACCTTAAAAGGTTAGAAGAGATCGAAAGCGACGTCAGGAGCTTTATGGTATTGCAATTTGAGCATAATAATTTCTTCAGAAACGAGCTTAAGGAACAAAAAAGTTTTATGAGTTATATGAATAAAGAGCTCGATGATATGTCTAAAGAATTTGATGGTATAAGATCCCAAATTGCTCGTCTCGAGATGTTGACTGCTGAAATTTCGGATAAGCAGGCTACCTTAGTTAATAAGATGGCCGCTAAACCGGATTTCTATGAAAATAAATACGAAGATCTAAAAGTTATTGATGTGTCCCCTATTAAATCTTTGTTTTGCAATATGAATCTTGATAATGATGGGACTGAATATGATCCACCTTTACCTAGAAGGCGTTCTAAAAATTCGGAGTTTTTAGATCTTGATGCTAAAATTGATAAAAGTGGGATTGAAGAAATCAAAACCCTAGATGTTGCTAAACCCACTATTTTGGATTTCAAGTAATTTAATTATGAAAATTGCTCTTTGATTGATTGTATTTCCTTGTTGCAATCCGTGCTAAATTCTCCTCATGCTTATAGTCAAAATAAAGCCTTTACCAAACATATCGTTGATGCCTTGATGCAATCTTATGAAGAAAAACTTGAGTTGGAAGTTTCTATCCCTAGAAAACTTTATGATGAGTGGGAACCAACTATTAAAATTAAGATTAAGGATCATGAATTTTATGCTTTATGTGATTTGGGTGCTAGTGTTTCCACTATTCCCAAAACTTTGTGCGATTTGCTAGATTTCCGCGATTTTGATGATTGCTCTCTAAACTTGCACCTTGCGGATTCCACTATTAAAAAACCTATGGGAAGAATTAATGATGTTCTTATTGTTGCTAATAGGAATTATGTTCCCGTAGATTTTAGCGTTCTTGATATAGATTGCAATCCTTCTTGTCCTATTATTCTTGGTAGACCTTTCCTTAGAACGATGGGTGCAATTCTTGATATGAAGGAAGGGAATATTAGATTCCAGTTTCCATTAAAGAAAGGCATGGAACACTTCCCTAGGAATAAAATAAAATTACCATATGAATCTATCATGAGAGCCACTTATGGATTCCCTACCAAAGATGGCAATACCTAGATCTATCCTTGCTTTTATGCCTAGCTAGGGGCGTTAAACGATAGCGCTTGTTGGGAGGCAACCCAATTTAATTTTTAGTTTTTTGCTTTTGCTTCTGTTTAGGAATAAATATTTGATCTAGCCTCTGTTTAAATGTGTTTTTATGTTTTAATTAGTGTTTGTGCCAAGTTAAACCTATAGGATCTTCTTGGATGATAGTTATTTGATCTTGTTGTAATTTCCAGAAACTTTCTGTTCACGAAAACAATTGTTAAAAATCACCAGAACGTGATAAAATAGTGATTCCAATTGCTACTGATCAATAAACAAATTTCCAAGGTCGTCCTATTTTGGCTGAACTTTTGGAGTTCCAGAAGTTTGCGTTAGTTACAGATTACTACAGACTGTTCTGTTTTTGACAGATTCTGTTTTTCGTGTGTTGTTTGCTTATTTTGATGAATATATGGCTAGTAAAATAGTTTATAAACCATAGAGAAGTTGGAATACAGTAGGTTTAACACCAATATAAATAAATAATGAGTTCATTACAGTACCTTGAAGTGGTCTTTTGTTTTCTTTAGCTAGAGACTCACGAGATTTCTGTTGAGTTTTGTGTTGTGAAGTTTTCAAGTTTTGGGTGAAATATTTTGATGGATTATGAAACAAGGAGTGGCAAGAGCCTAAGCTTGGGGATTCCCATGGCACCCCCAAGATAATCTAAAGGCACCAAAAAGTCAAAGCTTGGGGATGCCCCGGAAGGCATCCCCTCTTTCATCTACTTCCATCGGTAACTTTACTTGGAGCTATATTTTTATTCACCACATGATATGTGTTTTGCTTGGAGCGTCTTGTATGATTTGAGTCTTTTCTTTTTAGTTTACCACAATCATCCTTGCTGTACACACGTTTTGAGATAGCCATACATGAATTGGAATTTGATAGAATAATCTACGTGCTTCACTTATATCTTTTGAGCTATATAGTTTTGCTCTAGTGCTTCACTTATATCTTTTAGAGCACGGTGGTGGATTTTTTTTATAGAAACTATTGATCTCTCATGCTTCACTTAGATTATTTTGACAGTCTTAAATAGCATGGTAATTTGCTTAAATAATCTTAATATGCTTGGTATTCAAGATTTGTAAAACTTTCTTTTGAGTGCGTTGAATACTAAGAAAAGTTTGATGCTTGATAATTGTTTTGAGATATGAAGATGGTGATATTAGAGTCATGCTAGTTGAGTAGTTGTGAATTTGAGAAATACTTGTGTTAAAGTTTGTGATTCCCGTAGCATGCATGTATGGTGAACCGTTATGTGATGAAGTCAGAGCATGATTTATTTATTGATTGTCTTCCTTATGAGTGGCGGTCGGGGATGAGCGATGGTCTTTTCCTACCAAACTACCCCCCTAGGAGCATGCGCGTAATACTTTGCTTTGATAACTTGTAGATTTTTGCAATAAGTATATGAGTTCTTTATGACTAATGTTGAGTCCATGGATTATACGCACTCTTCTTCCCTCTCTAATACGGCGCACTTTTCGCCGGTATCATACACCTACCATATACCTTCCTCAAAACAGCCACCATACCTACATATTATGGCATTTCCATATCCATTCTGAGATATATTGCCATGCAACTTTCCACCGTTCCGTTTATTATGACATGCTCCATTATTGTCATATTGCTAGCATCACTACTAGGGAAAACCCTATACACAGAATCTTAGCAGCAGCGCGGCTCAAAAAGGAGCGCTGCTGCTAATTAGCAGTAGCGCGGGTGTGGAAAACTCGCTACTGACAAGTGTTTAGCAGTAGCGCGCTCGGTGTAACCCGCACTGCTACAAATATCGACCGACAGTGCCCACCAAACTCCATTTAGCAGCAGCACGGTGCCGTGAGCCGCGCTACTGCTATAGCTGTAGCAGTAGCGCGGTTTTTCTGAGATCGCTGCTGCTAATTTTCAAATTGGGCACACTTTTGGTCCGGTTAGCGATAGCGCTTGTGCGAAGCGCTGCTGCTACTTTTTAGCAACAGCGCGTTTCGTCGGCGCTCTTGCTAATCCGCACCAACCCACCACCTTTTCCCCACGCATTCTCCCCCTCCCCCTCCTCTCTTCCCTTTCCCCAACCTCCCACATCGTCCCACTCTCACTCTTCTTCTTCCTCAATACTTCTCCCCCATTACTCTCCCTCTTCTACCTACCTTTCTCTCTCTTCATTACTCCTACCTAACTACACCACCTCCATTAATGCATCTCCTTTCTCTTTTTCCTTCCCCCCTCCACTAGTTGAAGTTGTCTCCTCCCAAATTAGGTAGCTAGGTAGATGTAGCATTTAGTTAAGTGACCTATTGCCCCCTAACTAGATCTATCTTTGTCAAGAAGAGATTTGTGCACTTTTGATCTCCCTACATCATCATCTCCACCGTGTGCTCCATCTCGAGATAGAGGTGATTAAAATTTCATGCTTTTGCAAAATGGAAATATGTTTATGTGTGTGTGATATGTTTATGGAAATTGTGTGTGTGGCATGAGTTGACGCCAAATTGTGCTTTTGAGTTACCTATGTTTTGCCGAAATGTCAATTTATTTCTATTTCGGCGAATTCCGGGCAAACTCTATATCTATATATGTCCTATTTTTAAGGAAGGTCATGCCGAATTTTTGTATGACTTTGATGCATGCACGCATTTTTATAATCAATTTGTTTATTATTACCGTGCAGAGTTGACGATGGTCAGTGGAACGATGGTGGACAGGTGGTTGCGGTCGGCGGTGCAGGACATGAAAGAAAATAACCTGACAGAGGTTTTATGTCCGTGTTGAAAATGCAAAGGAATAGTTTGGCTCGACCCCCATGATGATGGTCGTGTCGAATTGCACCTGCTCATGACTGGTTTCATGGATGGCTATACTCGGTGGATAATTGAATATGAGGATGATGATGTTGAGGATGCCGACGGGGCAGGCAATGATGACACGGGGCAAGACGAAGAGATGATCGATAATGTCGGCGGGGAAGAGGCCGGACATGGCGGCGGAGAAGGGGACGGACATGGCGGAGGAGAAGGGGCCGGACATGGCGGCGGAGAGAACGACATGGACTCCACGCAGCAGAGTTCGTCGGTACTAAGTTCAATCGTGCGGGACCCTCATGTTCAAGCATTGCTTCACAAGGAGACGAGTAATGAGAGAGCTACTTCTAGAGAGGAGGCTAAGCTGGAGCAATTGGTGGTAGACTCGAACACTCCATTGTATGATGGTTTTAATCCTGAGGTGACCCGCTTGAGTTTCACGCTCCAACTCCTGAAGACGAAGGCTAAAAACAAACAACACTAGCCTCGATGAGCATCTCAAGTACCTAAAGGATGTTCTTCCCGCTGGTAATCTATGTCCTACTAGTGTTGATGAGGCCAAGAAGATCGTGCACCCTCTTAACCTGCCACACGTTAGATACCATGCATGCATCAACGATTGCATAATTTATCGGAAGGAGCACGCGGAAAAAACAAGCTATCCGGTGTGCAATGCTTCTCGATACAAGAAGGCCGGGAAGAAATGTCCGCAGAAAGTTGTATGGTACTTACCGATCCTCCCGTCTCGGTATTTTGTAGATCCCAAGGAAGCAAAGCTAATGCGCTGCACGCGGAGAGGAAGAAGCGGCGATGGAGATGACCCGAAGCTGAGACACGTCAAGGATGGAAGCTAGTGGAGGCGTTGAACAGCTTCTATCGGTATTTTGAATGTGATGCAAGGAACATCGTGCTCGGCGGCGTGTACCGATGGCATGAATCCGTTTGGCAACGAACACCAACCATAGCACATGGCCCGTGTTTGTATGGATGTACAACCTCCCCCAGTTGTGCATGAAATCGAAGTACATTCACGAGGAGCATGCTTATTCAAGGGCGAAACAACCAGGAAATAATATTAATTTGTATCGGGGCTACTTCAAGAGGAGTTAGACACGTTATGGAAAACACCGGCCAAGACATAGGGCGCTTGACAAAGCGAGTATTTCAACATGAGAGCAGCGCTGATCACGACGATGCATGACTATCTCGATTCACGGATATGTGGCAGGCCAGGTGTGCCATGGATATTGCGGATGCACGCGGTGCATGGATGATCTGACGTCTCGGCAGCTAATGTCAAGGAAAGATGGCGGTGCAGGAAAATCGTGTACATGGGGCATCGAAGATGGGTCGAACAGGCGACCGTGGAGAAACCATGGAGATCTATTCAATGGTCACGCTGAGCATCGAGGACCTCCACATAAGCGGGCGATGCGAAATCGATGAGCTGTTGAAAAAGCTGGAAGGAGTGCCCAGCGCCGGAAAGACAATGAGAAAGGCGCGGAGCCACTTCGAAGGTATGGAAGACGAGTCGTGTTCGGGACTTGGAGTCTTGGCACAAACTTGATACACCTCATTGCCTTGATCAAATGCATATCTGTAAGAATGTCCTTGAGAGCTTGCTCGCAACAACGATGAACATGCGGATAAGACCAAGGATGGGCGAAGGCAAGAAAAGACTTGCAAGATTTGAAAATCAGGGAAGATCTGCACATGCCGCCCCGTAAAATGTCAGACGAGACAGAGACAGAGGCACGGGAGAATAAGGGCAAGAAAATAAAGAAATAGGATTATTGCCCCCCTTCTTGCTTCACCTTAAGTCAGGATGAGATCGATCAATTCTTTAAGTGCCTTACCGGAGTCAAAGTTAGTTCCGGGTACTGTGGCAAGATAAGCAGATATCTAGACACGGACAAGAAAAGGTTCAGCGGGATGAAGTCCCATGAGTGTCATGTGATGATGGCCAGATACTACTGTTGCCCTTAGAGGATAATGGACAAGCATGTCCGTGACACGCTTATTGGTCTCTGCAACTTTTTCAAAGTTATCTCTCGAAAGTCGATCGATGTGAAGCAGCTCCGAAGGCTCTGGGAAGAGATTGTTGTGATCTTGAATGAGCTTGAGATGTACTTCCCTTCGCTTTCTTTGGCGTGATGGTGCATCTATGTGTCCATATTGTGGATGACATAATAGACACAGGGCCGTCATTCCTGCACAACATGATGCCGTTTGAGAGGATGAATGGGATCATCAAAGGATTCGTTAAGTAACATGTCCCGTCTGATGGAAGCATCGTCCAGGGCTATGTGACACAAGAGTGCATATCTTTCTGTGAGAATTTTCTATATGGCGCAGACCAGCCGCCCGGTGTTAGTGTTGGTTTGCCCGTTAACAAGCACGATGGGAGGCTCAAAGGAGAAGGTCACGCAGCGGTCGCGAGGAACTGCGTGGCATACTCATATCGGCGGCGACTTTGTGAAACAAACTTGGTAGTGCTACAACACCTAGGCGAGGTAGATCCTTTCGTGGCCTTTGCACAAAGAAATTACCGCAAAGAAGTATCGTGACGGGGGTATGCGGGGCCAGACGCCGAAGTTACTAGAGCACAACTCCACTTTCTGCATTGGTTCAAAGAGCATATTATTGCTAATCCCGGAGGAGGGCTCTAAGGATGGATTGCTCATATCGCCTTAGCACATGGCCCTCGCCCAATCTCGTAACCTATCGGGCATATGATATCAGCGGATACCGTTCTACGGAGGCCAAAGATATGGGCGGTGATGATCGAGAACTCGGGGGTGACGATGGAATGCATGACCGGCAGCGACAACAGCGCGAATCTGAGCGATTTTATGGAAGGGTCGAGGAGATGCAGGGAGCTTGACTACTCGGACTGCACAACACGGCGATGTTTAGTGTCGGATGGGCTAAGAATGTCGAAAGAAAACGGATTTTCACTACCATGACTATACCCGATGCCAAAGGCGCTACCGTGAAACGCTATCGCAAAAAAATGAGCCATGGATGCTGTCGGTTGTACTAGGTAGGGGTACCTAGTATCCCAAACTTCGTGCGCAGACGATTCAACACCCGATGGCGGGGCTGGCACAGTGACCGCCAAGGACCTCCAGCGGCTCTTTGGAGCCATTCAAGAACAAAGTATCAAGGCCCGGCAAGAGGAGCTTGCGGGAAGACCTCAAGGCGCGAAGAAACAAGACCCGGCAAGAGGAGCTTGCGGGAAGGCTGATGACGACAAGCTACCAAAGCGCGACAAGGGTTCAGCCGCGACAAGGTGCTTGCGCGGCGAGCAAACCTCTCTTCATCTCGCTCCAGCTCATCCACCAGCGATGTCGCCATGGGGCCATTCAAGCGTGCGTGTCAAGAGGCTGTGCAGCCAGCGGAGAAGCAGCGATAGCGGCGGCGGGCTTACCATCGTGGCAAGCGGTGGTGCGCCAGCGGTCCACTGTTGCCTTTGTTTAGGCGACGAGGGCGAACATTATTGATTTTGTCCCTTGCCGTCGAGTTAGGTATAATGCCTTGTACCTTTGTACAAGTCGGTGTGCCAACTCTTGTTTTCCTATTTTACCCTTGTTTACGTTGCCACTGTGGTGACCCCTTGAGCCTATAAAGGAGGCCCTTGTGCAATGTAGAAAGGTTCGGTCCATTCGACTCATTCGAGACCACACTCACTCGAGGCTAGGTTTTGTAGCTCTCATTGCTCCCTAGCAAGAACACAATACAATCAACCAAGCAGCGGTAGGAGTATTATCTCTCGGAGAGCTCGAGCTGGGTAAACTGCTCGTGTGCATCGCCTCGATCTGCTCTTTGTGCAATCTCCGCCCCCCCCCCAGTAGCGCCAAGAGGTCGGGGAAGCTGATCGTGACCCACAAACACCTATGGGACCTGGCGGACCGAGTCCCTTGTGGTTCGATGGGGCGGAGGTGCACAAAGCGGCGGTCGGCGATGCAGGCAGGCGAGTTGACGCTGGGTTGAGCTCAATGCTCGCTACAAAACCTCGATTGAGTCGAAAATGGGAATGGACGGTGCAGTTGAGCAGTGAAAGTGCGTGACATGCAGGTTGACAAAGTGATGCAATACAAACGTCTGACGAGCAGAATAAGCAGGCTAAGCAGACAGCTCAGACCGTTGCCAAATGGCTGCTCTGGCTGCTGCCAGCTGCTCTGCCTGATGCCACTCTGCGATGGTGCTGAAGGCTGAAGCTGGCAGCAAGCACTGCACTGAAGCTGAGCTGTGCTGCTCACAGCAAGCTCTCTTCAAGTCCTGCTGCTTGATGGCAGTCTGCAAGCCTTGACTCTGCTGAGCAGCTGGTTCCTGCACAGGCCACCTGAGCTGGGCCACACCCTAGTAGGCGCTCTGTTGGGCCGGGCGGCAATCTGCAGACGCAGCGTGGCCTAGATCGCGCGATTACTCGCTCCGGACCCACCACGTCTCCCACGAACAGCCGCGCCGGCTGCGGCGTCGTGGGGAGAGATCGTGGGGTTTCTTTAGTGGAAAAGCGGGCGTCCGCCCCTCTTCCCCTTTTAGCGGGAAGCAGGGGCGGGCGCCCACCTTGCCATTGCTGTCACATCAAAAACCACCGCGCTCCCCTTCTCCTCAAGTCCAAAGGCGGCGTCCCCCCATTGCCACGGCGCCATCAACACCGTCGGACTCCTCCACCACCCCGCCATGGCTCCGAAGCCGATAAGGGAAAAGCGTGAAATCGGTGGCGCAGCGGCTCATGGCCTTCTTGAAGGCAGGGCCACCTTGACCCCCTTTCGGCGAAGGAGCTGCGGGAGCTGTACTACCTCTTTTGGTCGGCGGAACACAGGCGCACCAGCGCACGAGGTGATCTCCGCCGCCGCATCCGAGAAGGTTTCATCGGGTATCCCTTCTTGGCGCTTTTCTTCTCTGCGGGCTCTGCCGCCTTTTCAATTCTTTTGTGACATCGCGAACACCTATGGCCTCCGCCTCCTTGATTTCACCCCAACGCCGTCTTGACCATGGCGGTTTCGCTTTACCTTCTTGAAAACTTTGTCGAATCCACCAAATTTAGCCCTCTTCGCCACTACTTCATGCCCGCATTGAGAGAGAGAGCCCTTGCGGAGGATTGCTTGGATCTCGGGATCGGCAAGAAAAAAGCATATCTGGAAGGAGAGCTCCGTAGCAAGTGGGAGGAGTGGAGAGCCGATTGGTGTTGGATCATAGAGGAGAACCCAGCCTTTCACAGCCAGCGCCAAACTCCCATAGTCTTGGCAGCGCCTGGAGCAACTTGGCGCGGAGGATCGAGTTGAAGATGCCGTGACCGGATCTTGCGCCTCGGGCATGCGGACTCACTTTGTTGGCGCGGTTGGCGGCGGTTGCCGCCTCGCGCCGGCTCCCTTGCGGGAGAGGAGGAGACCTGCTTGGGAGTTCCAAAATCGGCGAGACATCATGAGGCTGCGCCCAGGCCTCAAGCGGAACTTCACTGTCTTGGAGCTGGATGCAATGCTGCTTGGAGCTGTTCAAGCCGACCAGATCACCCAGTGGTTCATGTTGCGAGGGTCGTTCCTTTGTGCAACAACTCTTAAGCTTGACCGCATCCGATGCGATGATGCCATTGTGCGATTCCCATGGGATCGTACCAACAACAAAACCGCCCGGCGACATCGTGCAGCAGTTCTTGACGGCTTAGAAGAAGTGCCGATCCGCGCCGACGGCGAAGTGGCTCACCGCGACACCACCGGCGCCGAGCTGCAGCGCGCCCACCCGAGCTGGAGGCGGCGGAAGCTGCTTGCCGCCCGGTGAGTTTGGGTTCACTGTGGAGGAGGCGAGACAGCGGCGGCAAGCCTTGCCGACCGAGAGGAGTTTGCGGCGGAGGAGCAGGCCGAGCCTGGCTGAACCGAGCAGGCCTGCAGGCGTCTCCCCTCTGCCTTGGTAGCTTGCATGGGAGGAGCCAGCGGCTCCATAAGCGCGCTCCATAAGGCTGGAGAAGTGGCGGGCGGCAGCAGACCAACAACCGTCTCGCCCGGCGACGTGCTCCACCGCGACAAGCTCTGTTGCAGCGGGGCGCCTCACGCCACCACAGCAACGGGCGGGGCCTTGGGGACCACGGCCCCGCACCGCCAAGCGTCAGGAGCCTACTCTTCCAACTCGTCGCACGGGGCGGGCGGAATTCGACTTCTCCGCTCTCAGCTCGAGGAAGAAGAAGAAGAGTAAGATCTTGTCATTTGTACTTGTAATTCTTCAAATTGATGCTTTGTCTTGTATCTGATTTGCTTCATTCGAACCCTTTCCTTTCTCGGGGCGCTGGCTCGGAGGCGTCGAAGAGCCAAGACCCGGTGGTTGTCGCCGAAGGCGATCCCCAGCGCGATAGGGGCGTCTGAGACTCCTTGCGGACCGACAACCCTTCATCGAGCAGCCCCAGCCAGCCCCCAGCGTAAGTACTTGGTTTATTTCTTACGGTTGGGTGTGCATGGGTGCTCCTTCTTCTTGATATCGACTTGTTGAATTGTGCGGGGCGAGCAGCCTCATCGAGGAGGCCGGAGGTCACCCGAAGTTCATGCCTTCAACTTCGCGCCAAGGAGAATTCTCCGGCAAGGGAGAGCTCTCCGGCAAGGGAGGCCTCTCAGACAAGGGATGCTTCTCCGACAAGGGCAGCGCCCGGCGACCCTCCGGTGGTGGAGACCGCGACCCAGATCCCATCGCGAGTAATCTTCTTGCTTGAAAATTTCCCTTGGGGTTCTTTTCTTCCGTTCTTCTTTTGAACACTTGCTTGACTTGTTCTTTCTTTTTGATCATCAGATCCATCTGCGGAGGCCGATGGATCGGAGGTTACGGCGAGGAGGGCCAGCGTGGCAACAATGGCAACGCCCTTGACATGGAGGAGGAGGCGGCGCTGATGGGTCCGCGGCGAGGAGGCCGCCAAGGCTCTTGGCGCAAAAGGCTGGGGAGAATGCGGTGATCGTCTTGGCGACCACGAGGCGCGGGAGGCGCCCGGCGCTACGCCGACCGCCGATCCCTCCGCCACCGATGCAGCACCGAGCTCGAAGAGCCCCAGCCAGCGCCTATCGAAGGCGGCGGCGGTGTCTTCATCAAGCTTCCGTGGGCATCGAGCTCGAGGCGCGGTCGAGGAGACCTTGACGAGCTGCTGCGCCCTCCGCTGGGCTGTCGTTGGTTGTGGCGCCAAGCAGCAGCGATGGCGAGTCGAGGAGGAGCAGTGTTGAAGAAGCTGCTGTCGCTCTACCGCGCCCGACAAGCTAAGCTGGAGTCGCGAGGAAGCACTTATCGCAAAGGCGGGGCTGACATGGAGAAAGCGCCTGAAAGAGCTCGTGCGCCAACAAGGAAACTCTCCGGGATGTAGCGAAGCAGGGAGCAACTTCGTTGAGAGCGCCACGGCCTTCATCTGGAGAAGGCGAGTCGAGGAGCAAAAGGCTTGCGGCGAGAAGCTATCTGCGCAGAAGGCGAGCTGGCGCAGCGGAAGATCAACCTCGACAGCTATGAGGAAGATCTTGCAGCGTGAGCAATCACTTGGCGGAGCACTCAAGGAGGAAAAGGGCGTTGCCGCAGCTGCCGAGGCCGCCAAGAAGGAGTTAGAGGCGAGGTGGCGCAGCTGGAGGCCACCCTCGGAAGAAGCGGCGAGGAGGTCACCTTGTTGAAGCACGGCGTGAGAAGGGCGCCTACACTCTTGGCGAGTTGCGGGGCCGCCTCGCTGAGAGGATCAAAACTCGGCGCCGCCAAGGACTCCAAGGCAGATCTTGAGCTGAAGTTGATCACCTTAGCGGAGGCGCCTGGGCGGCGCCAAGGAGGCGGAAGTGGGTTTCTTTGGAGAAGATCAAGGCCAGCGAGGCTGCTTGGCGAATGCCACGACCGCCCATACCACCTTCAAAGAGAATGTGATGGTGCGGACCGAGGGTCTTGTGAACACAGCCGCCGCCATCGACAAGGAGCTGATGGAGCTGGGGATGGTGGATCTCGGGTACTCCATCGGCGAGCATCTCAACCCAGCGCCAAGCTCAGCCTGTTCTTCAAGGCGTGGTGGCGGCTCTCCAGCGACTCGGGAAGAGATCCCAAAGCAGCTGGCGGCGAGTCGCGCGGATCTGTGCGGGCTCTTGAAGGTCTTGATGAAGGTGGCCTTCCGCAATCCAGCGTCGGCCGCCAACATCCTCAAGTCCTGCCGCCCATTGCCCGGCGTTAGGCGCTCAAGGCCCTTATCGCACCATTGTGGACAGGGTGGCGGAGTCAAGAGGGTTGATGGCGACCAGCGTGGACTAGGCCGCCAAGTTTATCTTTCCTTTGTCGCTGCTGATCAT